>JABSTQ010003514.1:0-36939 GCA_013358835.2 Ixodes persulcatus
TACACTGCCTCGCTACTAAGTCCTCTCGCTCCTACGATGTCACCTCACTACAAAAAAAAAAAAAACTGCTGTATTTAAACGGCACCGGTGAAATGAATTTTGGGCTGAGCTAAACGGCCGTTTCGTTCGTGCTCGTTCGCAAAGCAGTTGAGCCGGCTGAACGTTTTCGCTACGTTTGGGAACAAACGGAGCCCGAGACCAAACACAGGCCGAGGAGAGCACTGCCGCGCGCGTTGCATGCCGGTCGCATTCCTTCTAACTGCTGAAAAAATGGCGTCGGTGGTGATCGTCGACGTGGTCAGCGTGGTGGAAGTTCATCGTTCCTCGATAGAGTGCTATCCTCAACTATAAATTCTCATCGAATGTCGCGTTGATAACCCAGCGTTTACTAGAAGGGAAGATCCATCTCACCAATACGGAGAAAGCAAAACACAAACAGGGACCGACAGACATGTACAAACTTTCAGTTCACAACATCATTTATTCCAAGCCAGCAGAACTCCGCCGACAAGACATCGGTTGGGACAGGAGGAAAAAGGGGAAGTAGATGGAAAGGAGGCGCAAAAACTGTGAAAACAAGGAGAAGGCAGAGCGGCCGACGCACGTGCAATGACAGCGAGGGCAAACCAAGAGCATGCGACTGAAAAAAAAACAACAGATCACCATCCTCTCCACCGCGAATCCCCTTGCTGTTCCTCCGCGGACCCTTGCAGCGGCCGCCGCCTCATCCCCATGAACGTCGAATCCCTTGGCGAAGATTGACGTCGAGACGATCGCTGAATACTCACATCGTCGCACAGAAACTACCGCGCACAAAACGGTGACCGGCACATCACTGCGACGTAAACCAGGGTCACTTCGGCGAGAATGACGTCGAAAGCAGCGCGTGCCATGTATAAAAATATACTGTAAACGACTAAATTTTCGCGAGGACCTAATTTTTGCGAATTTCGCGAATCGCCTTCAATTCGCGAAAAATACGTCCCGCGAACAATTCGGGCAATATGTGAACGCTACAAAAGCTACACTCGATTCGCGAAAATTGGTACCTGCGAATAATTTTAAATTTTCAGCTTTGGCCCGATTCGCGAAAATTTGAGCCCGCGAAAATTAAGTCGTTTACAGTAGTTCATCAGCCCCTGACGTCAGTGATATATCGAAGAATGAGTGAAAGCGATTGGATGGCGGAGTGAATCCAAGGTGGCAAACTGTGCTTTGGCTTTCTTCACCAAACCTTCGGTATTACGTCCTGGCCTAGGCAATCTGTACTAGTGAGCTTACTTCCCATATAGTGGCACTGCCGTCGGAGGCCGATTCCGTCACGACATTCCATTGAAGCTTTTTAACCAACAACCAGGTTGTTTTTGGTTATCGTTTTATTCAGTTAAAAATATGTTTTCTTGCATTTTCCAACAAAATATTGATGTTTCTGAGGTTCTACCGCTACCAACGTCATGTTGCAACAATGAAATGAGTTCCAACATTCGGTTTCCATATCTTTTAATGCCACGGTCCCACTGATGTGGAAATTCAGGTACTCCTCGGCCACTCGCTGCTCGTCTCATTTTTCAGGACTTTTTTTTTTTAAATCAGTGGTTTTATTTTAAAGGTAATAAATTATCTTCCCTCTGGTATAACTTGTGCTATATTTGAGGTTGTTTGTGAATAATTGGAGCGTCGCCAATATGGAGGCGCGAACTCTCATTTGCTCTGCTAGTTCCCATTTTGTGAAGGGACCATTAAAGGTAACACAATTTTGATGATGCTGTTTTGCCGAGAAGAAATAAAAGCACATGCCGACGAGGGCTTTTTTTAATTTTATATTACTTCGTTTCGCACAGCTCCCCAAATATCCAGCCGCCTCGGTGGCTCCGGGGCGAGAGCGCTGGCCTACGGACCGCCCATGTGGCGGGTTCGAATCCCGGCCGAGGTGCCTTCGCAATCTGACGGAGGCTTATTGCGAAGGAGACGCCGTGTAACCGAGCTTTCGGTTGCACGTCAAACGATCCCGAGGTGGTCCAAATTAATTCTCAGTCCCCACGCTGGGGCGTGCCAGATGCCCGTTGTTGGTTTGGCACGTAAAACCCGCAAATTTTTGGCTCCCGAAATATTGCCCAAAATCGGATATTATATCTGCTTGGTTATATATGCTCGATTTTAAAAATTTGCTACAAACGCAGGGGTAATGTTGTTGGTGACTTATTTGATTGCAAATCATAGCAATATATTGTTTCGGGTGATGGCAGTTCCCAATTTGCTGAACGTATAATTGAACTTCAATAAGTATTTGATTAAGTCTGAAACGTAGGAGGTATTCGAAGAAGTGGACGACGGCTTTTTTTTTATTTTCAAATTTTTAATACTTTAGCAGCCTCTCAAAGGTAATTATTTTAAGCATCTGTTTTAGGAACATATGATTGAATTAATGGTATCGAACAAAGCTGGTTGTAATGAATTGACATTTGTTACTATATATTAGATTTCCCTCATATTTGGCACCCGGTTGTCTAACTTAGATAGAGCTTAGATAATCTGAAAAAAAAAATAAGAAAAACATTTTTTATGCTTTGCTGCGAGACCTGGTGGGAGGCCTTCCTAAAGTTTCAGAAATCGTCGAGGGCGGCGCTGACGCCCTATCATCATCATTGTCAATGTTGTATTTTAGCTCGACAAGCCAAAATGTTTGCACGGTTAATTGATAAATGAATGTTTCAGGTTATTAATAAATGGAATGTGTTAGTGTTCGTATTTATTGATGTTAGCACTCATAGTCCCTGAAAAGGGACAGAAGATTATGTACGAGTTTATTAAAAACAATACATGGGTGTCAACCTGCTTTGATCACGATCCTAGTCACGAGCAGATTGCGGAAGCGGCGTGTACGAGCAGATAACACGACAGACACTCAGGAGTCTCGTCGCTTCGTCGGCTTCATGTCATGTAGCCGTGTATCCCGCATTTTCCCAACCACTAACTCAGCCAACTCAGCGAATGCGCTTTTGCACTTTTCACCATACCAATAAATCGAACCCCAAGCTAAATTTCCACCCTATCCATGCCAAACTTGTACCGTACGCATTACAAGTAATCAAATTACTTGTAATCGATTACTTGTGGAGTAATTTTGTAATCAGTTGATTACTTTTATTAGGCAGTAATCACAAGAGTAATCTGATTACTTTTTGGAGTAATAAAAATTACTTCTAACCGTTACTATTTTTCCAACCCCCCCCCCCCCCCCCCCCCCCCCCGCACACACCTTTTTTTCTGAAATGACAGAAATAAAATTGCTTGTTTTTTCGAACGGAAAAAAGAAAGATTTTTGCGGAGCTGTAGGAAACGAGGTCAGCCCCTTTGTATGTACAGTTTCTGTGGACTGTCCGTTTTCTTTTTCGAGCTGGGAGTGGGAAGACCCAGGAAGCCCGAGTGCGTGACGAAGGCAGTGATGTGATTGCTGCGACAATTGCGCCAAACTGCGCCAAGGGGCTAGCCCTGCTACATCCTGCCACATTTTGCCAAAATATGGGTAATCTGCGCCAAGTCTGCGCCAAAAAACCAATTTCGTTCGCCTTTCAAAACCGAAACTAAACTGAGCACCGTAATTGAGCATGCGTAGTTATGTGGCGCAAGCGGCCGACCTAGGCCATGTTCCAAAATCTACTCGATCTTACTCCAGGGTAAGGGTTTTGTACCTTGGCGTTCCAAAACCTACCCGCGTTCAGCGTTTTTCAATCCGTGTTGTCACGTGACACGACCCGCCGGAGTAACTCGGATTCATTTAGGTAAGATTTGGAACACATCCCTAGAGTCACTGTATGGGTTCCCAGAGTAACGAAACTCCGAAGGTTCGTTCTAGAACCGTGGAGCGGCGCTGAAACCGAAACCATGGCGCGGCCATCTTGGGTCCACGCGTCGACAGGGGTATGAAGGTAATAGTGATATGCATTTGAGCGTGTTGAAAGAGCTGGTTCATTTCGCGATGCGCGGAATGAACCAGCTGTAATCGGCACTCAGCTCGCAAAGCTTGCTTGTTGCAGTGGGTTCGAAATATTTCCGTTTTACTGTGGCCAGTGAAGCCTTCTTCCTTCGTCTTGCAGTTGCGTTCTTTCAAAACGGGATCCGGAAGAGTCTCTTTCCATCTCCGACCTGCTGCTTCACCCAAAAGCGCAACAAGCAGGCATTGTGCCACTAAGTACACAACCTTCTTGTTTTAGATGCGGAGCATCTCTTGCTTGGGTCTATGTCCCGCGGCGTCGTAGTCCGCACTCACACTACGCATGCGCAACTCTCCTCCTTCCCTCTCTCCAACAGCTGCGCGTTACTCTCTCCGCTCTCTCTCTCTACCAGCTGCGTGCACTTCGCGTGCGTTCGCTCGGGTCTATGTCCCGCGGCGTCGTAGTCCGCACTCACACTACGCATGCGCAACTCTCCTCCTTCCCTCTCTCCAACAGCTGCGCGTTACTCTCTCCGCTCTCTCTCTCTACCAGCTGCGTGCACTTCGCGTGCGTTCGCTTCTACTCACACCGCGCGCGCATGCGCAACTCTCCTCCTCTAGTCTCCTCTCCTTCAAGTGTGAATATAAGCAGCGGTAGCGCGCTGCGCGCGTTCAGTTCAGCGCTGTTGACTACACTTCACTCCGTTCTTCCGATGAAGTGTGATGGAAGCAACAGTCCCGTCAGTTAGTGGGTTGGCGCAAGCAAGCGTCAGCACCACCCCACAAACTAACAGCAACGCTACGTCCACTGAAGACAAAAAAAATTACACCATCTTCCCGAGGGGAACCATGGGGTGATGCGGAGCATCGCGGAGTTTCCAACAACGTTCACGCGATGTGTGGTAACCAACGCAAGTTAACAACGTAATAACACGCAAGTTAACAACGTTACTAACAACGTTACTAACACCGTTAATAACACCGTTAATAACGATCCGCGATGCTCCGCATCACCCCATGGTTCCCCTCGGGAAGATGGTGTAATCTTTTTGACGTCGGTAACCGCGTGGAAAAAGACTGCGCGTAAACGCACGTCCGATGAGCAGTTGTTTGCTGAACCCAAGAGGGTGGCGATTAGAGCCGCTTGAAGCGCTGATGAAGGTGGGTCTAGCGGTGCTTGTGTCACGTGATCGCTACCGTCCAATGATGCTCACCGTGCCAAAACATGATCAGCTAGAGTGACTATGTTGTCGGAAAACGCAAAAAGAAAAGGAATGCGCTACTCTGGGAACCCATACAGTGAACTCTATAGGCCGACCGACACAAAGTACCCTGCATTAATTGTCCTTCCGGTCCTGCATGTTTTCCCGCCATCTGGCGTTTCGCGCTCTCGTCGTCTCGTAAGTCTCGTCTCGCGTCTTTTTTTTTTTATATTTTCAACGATAGACGATATGTGCGGAGGCTCCGACGCTATAGCGTACCGGGTACCAGCCAGGCCGTCATGCTGTGAAATGAAACCGCGTTTTTGCGCCGCGGGAGTTACTTTGTGAACTGAAGCACTCGCTCCCGAAAGCAACAGCCGTGGGTAACTACATGTGATGACCGCTACCGGGGGGTAGCGGTTCAGCCACCCTGGGGTGCCTTTTGGGGTAGAGAGCGGAAGAAGTGCCACGACACCAAAAAAAAAATGTTGAATACGGACTTTAATTGGTCCGACTGGGAACTTTGAGTGTACTCGCTCACCCCCCCCTTGATGCCGGTGCTGATGGTGGGACGCTTCCGTCAGGTTCGGTGGCACAAGTCGGTCAGGTTCCGCAAGCCGGTCTTTGGTCAGGTTCGCGTCAATCGGCGGGACGCTGCGGTCAGGTACGGTGGGCCGGTCTCGGTCAGCTCCGCGTCGATCGGTGGGGAAGCTTCCGTCAGGTTCGGTGGCACGGCTCGGTCAGGTTCCGCAAGCCGGTCTCTGGTGATCGGTGGGACCCGCGGTCAAGTACGGTGGGCCGGTCTCTGGTCAGCTCCGCGTGGATCCGTGGGACGCTGTGCAGTTCTTCTCCAAAAACTCCGCACTTTCTCGGCGTCCCGCGTGTCGGTGTCCTTCCCCCGTACGGCCAGCTGCTTTTCTTCTTCGGGCTTTCCTCGACGCGACCCCGCCAGTAACTGTCTCCCCCTTGAGCAGTTCATCCTCCCCCTCTCCCCAATTCCACGAAGTCGACGTCACCACCATGCCGAAACCCCCGGTCTGCCAATGGGTCCGTCCCGTCTGCCAGAGTGTCTGGACCCGCACCTGCAAGCCGTTACGGGACCGAGGAGAAGCTGGACATCCGACACCGAACTCGGGCGGCGCCCCGGCGGTGGCAGTGCGACTTGTCGCTCGGCGGGGCGGAGGGGGGAGGCAAGCAGGAATGCCGTGGTCGAAACCTCCCCATCGGCGGCGACGTGACCTCCCACCGCACGCCGTACTTCACATACATTTGGTCCCTGCCTTCCAGTCACCGTGGTCGCGCGATGTCGGGTGTTGCCGTCCCCACGTCGCTGCAGATATGGCACTTTCTAAAATGAAACTAAGTATTACCGCATGTTCATCAACATTCCTGTTCTTGTTTAAATCATACGTTACTACAAAAATCCCTCTTTAACTCAAAAACTGCTGTGTCGAAGTATTGATTACCTAGGTTTTCTCGGTGGGTTTTCTTTCGAGAGGGACCCCGGTACGTGAAAGGTACTGCCGTGATAAGAAAGTTCAAGAGATGCGAGCTAAAGCAAAGAAGGCATTGTCTGCGCTGAACCCGCACAGCGTGCTTGTTTGTTTCGAGTTCAGTCGTTGCAGAAAGCGCTCCAAGAACTTTTTGACCCTGACTTGCGATGTCTTGTATCGGTGCGCTCAGGTTTAGTTTGCTTTTTTTATGTGTTTAGCTTGTACCTTGTTTGCCTCTTTGACGAGAACGCGCCGCTGGACTGTTTTTCGTCTTATGCTTGACAGTTACATTTTGCATACAATTTCGGGAATAAGTTGGCGACGGAGCGGAGTGACATGGTTTCGTTTGCGATCGTACAGCCGTTGTCTCCGCTCGCGCGACGAAGCACGCGCAACTGCAAGCCTGCTGAAGTTGCCCTCATGTGTTTGCGAACTTGATTGCACGACAGAGGCACCAGTCGGGACACTTGCAATCCATTGTTTTACGTTTGCTTACTTTTGACGAAAATCTGCTTCGTCGGGAACCAGTAAAACGGTGGCAAGCGGTTTTTCGGAACTGCTCGGCAACGCATACAGCACTGTAGACTTGTGGGATGTCTCAGCAGTACAAACACAAGCAGCGAGTTCCGTCACAACACGTCACATTAGAACACTACACAAGTCACAACAAAAAGTGCCCTTCATTTGTACAGAACTTAAAACGAATATTTTTATTTTTCTAAGAATATCTGCTCCAAAAGCCACTTTTTCTGCTCCGAAATACTGTCTTGGCTACTCCAAAAGCCACTTTTACTGCTCCAAAACACTGTTTTGGTTGCTCCAAAGGCCACATTTGCTGCTCCAAAACACTGTTTTGGCTGCTCCGAAAGGTGCTCCAAAATGGCTTAGGCCAATCACATCACTGCGAAGGCCATTCAGGTCGAAGTTCGAGGGAGCAGAATGTAGCTTTGTAAGTCCTTCGTTCAAACTAGCCCCCTCACGCACACACACACAGAAATAAAAAAAAAAAAAAATCCTGCTTACGGTACCTACTCGCAGCCCGGAGAACCAGAACCGAAGAATGTCTAAAGCGGATGCAAAATATAACGAAGCCATTTCAAATACACGTCAAGATCCCGTATTTCCCCTACGTGGTCTTTGTGACAAGCAAGGTTTAAAGTTGAGAAGTGGTCGGGGCGATCTCTTCCGCTAATGGATACTACACATGATCCGTTTCAAATCCTGGAGATGCTGTTCTTTTGTATACTATGAGAGTTCATCCACATGTGAATAATATCTGGAGAAGCGCATGTGTGTGCGAAAGAGAGTAAGGGCGTCTTGGTTGCCAGTATAAGAAAATATATAGAGCAAGAAAACAAAATACCTTTTATTTGGAACCAGACATTCCAAAAAAAAAAGTGGGAAAATGAGCGACAACTCTTACTTAAGCTTAACAAGTTCTAAAACACCCCCCCCCCCCCCTTTCCAAACTAGCGAACGCCCAAATCATTAAATTTCTTCAAGCGAATTCTAAGCTTTTGTCCGCACTGTGAATGTGCAACGACCACGAAGAGGGAACCCGTTTTTTTTTCTTCTTCAATACTTGTGAAAATGTGAAATATAGGTTGAAAGTAGTGCATTGTTATGAACGCTAAAGATGTAAGTCTTCACGCAATAAAGTAATCGGAAAAGTAACGGTTACTTCTTAAAGTAATGTCCAATTACTTTTGCTGTCGTGTAATCAAGTAATCTAATTGAATACTTTTTAGCCAAGAGTAATAGTAATTGTGATCGATTAGTTTTTTTTTAGTAACGTGTACAAGACTGATCCATGCTCGGTTTCCCCATCCCCTAGCCGGATAGCTACTTGCACCGTGAAGGAGGTCCATACCCTCTCCCGGCTCTCCCCATTTTCTCTGGACAACACCAAACAAAGAAACACAAAAACAAACTTGCACACTAAAAGTGCGAGGCCATTGTGCGTGCTCTGTGCTTGATTAGTTTCGCCGCTGTCGACATACGCACGAAGACGGCGAACTAATTGATGTGGCGTTTGGAGTGAAGGGAAAGAAATTCCACTTCGACTGTCGCTATCCTATGTAGTTCAATATTTGCGCCTTTCGTGGTGTTGGTACATGGCGGGCAGCATTCAATAGCTTATTTATAGACACTAGTACAGTGAACTAGAGGAGGGGTAGTGAGATCAGGCGCCGAAGCGCGCCATACTTTGAAGCGGCGATCGTGGAAAGGTCCCGGATGTACGCGGCGGCGCTGCGGTAGCACGGCGTTCCGAGGGCCTTCGGCGAGCAGGATTGGCTTGGCGGTTAGGCAGCGCGAACTGCCTCCCGTTCAGATCTTTCCCCCCTGTTTTCTGTCGCTTATGTCGAATAAAGTGCAATGCCGAAACGACTATGACGACAACGACGACGACAACGCAAGTAGCGCAGCAAATGCAATGCGATGCATGGGCTTCTACAGCCCATGCTTCAGTGGCGCCATCTCGTGCCGTCAGCACAAAGTGCGGCAGCCGTGAGCGCTCGCGGAGCTCACCACCCCTCCTCTAGTTCACTTTACCGGAAGTAAACGGCTTTTTCCGGAAGTAAGCGCTTGACAGGCTTTTCAACTCTTCCAAGTGATGGTTTAAACAACGTACAGAGCGCTGGATTTTTTTTCTTCTTTAGCGAGTTTTTTTGTTGCGCAATAACAGCGCATGCAGACACGAGAAGTCTCCTGGGAAGCCATTGGATGTGAAAATTTGGAGATTTATAGTGGTTAAGGGTGCATATCTCCCATTTTCAAATGCCTTACTATCAGGGATGCAATTCAAAACGGGATTATTAAAACCCACTCAAAGACACAAGAAAGCATGAACCAAATCATCGGCTGAATGTTCTAGGAAGCCCAGCGGACGCCCGACTTTCGGGAAAAGCATCGAACTTCCGGTGGTTTTACCTACAGTGGGCAAGCCACAAACTCTTTTGTCACTGGGTGATATTTTTTATGAAGGTGCCAGGCAATTACTGCACCGCAGATCACAAGCCCATATGAGAAATAAAAGCTGCATATCTTGGCATCCTCCGATAGATGAGCTGGCTGAACAGGCTGGGCTTGTTTGGGCACCGCGTGACGCGGGCGAAAGCGCGTGGTTAACGTTCAACGAGCAGTGAAGGGCAGCAGAAAATAGAAAATTAAGAACGGAGGACTGTGGTATGGTTCGTGGCACCGGTGTTCCACCAGCGCCACGAACCATACCAGGGTTTTTCGGCCACACGAAAGTCCCTTGATGAAATACACATCGAGGGGGTTTAGGCCTCACCGGTCGGTGCCGCCATCTAGTGGTTCCACTAATGGCTTATTCAAGATGGCCGCCGTGGGACAGCAGCCATAAGAACGTTCACTATGCCTTTGCCATGGTTGGGCAGAAATACTCAAAAATGTATTTGGTAATACAAATACTGGGATACATGAAAATAGCAGCTAAAATACTGATACTAAAATATATCTGTAAAAATATATCGCGATTCGTATCGGAATTACATTTTAAAAAGAGTCAAAAAGTCTTTGGAAATACAAATACAGGAATAGATTTCAGGGAGGGCAGAAATACAAATACTGATACTGCAATACATTTTTCAAATTTGTTTGAGACGCCAACTGATATGGTATGAAGCTTGAAGTTTGAGGTGGAAGTTTTTGACCCCGAAATTACTTTACCACAGGCTTGGCACTTCGCCTTGAAGGTGGTGGTTCCGGACGAAGAGGAGTCTTCAATGGGCTCAAAAAACGTTCCATTAAGGATTGACCGCGGTCCCTTCCCTGACATCATGTCTGTGTGACGAGTGATGCGAAAGGGCTCCGACCTCTAAATAAATTCCATGTTACCCTAAATCTCATCAAAACGTCACCACGCTCCCGTTCAGTAAGGGCGCCCCTCTCAACAGTGATCACATGACGTCACGCTGCAATTGACTGGTATTCTCGTATCTGTAGGTGTGGCCTTGAACATGAAACTTTACCCACGCTGCTGTATGAAAGGACAATACGTGCTTTCGTTGTAGGTGACCTCCTTGAAGATCGTGCAAGCAGTCGCATTTGGAATTTTCGAGAATAGGTGGACCACCTGAAGCATCCTGGAACACACGTCTTATCTTCTGTTACGGTTGGAAAAACGATACAGTGGCATCGCTGTTGTGAGTGTCCTTCCTGCCGATCTGCCTACGCTATGAAATGCGCTATGACGCATGGATGGCAGTCCTCAAGTTTCGCCTGGCCTCATCCAAACAGAGACCCTCGTGGAGTGAGACCTGAGATTGCCGGCACAGGTGCAAGCTCTCCGAAAAACAGCGCGCTCGAGACGAGTCGCAGGTGCACAAAGTCTGGGTCTGCCCATAGAGGCGCCACATCTGGCGGCTGGCCTCCTTCCTCGGTATCGGATCACCAGAGCAGCGGGTCACGTTCACTTCGACTGATGACGTACCCTTGAGCCGTGCAATAATACGGGCGCAGACGTATTCGAATAGAATATGTGTTGAACTTCACTGCGTCAGTCATCCTTTACTTCAAGTCAACTACCGCCAAGCTCGTGCTGCAACGGACTGTGACTCAGCTTTGCCGGCTGGGTGTACTGTGTACGCTAAGGCAAGAGAGACGGTTAGCAGCGGGCATTGGCTGCCAGCAAACAATGACGCATGAAATCCTTACTTACGGACCTGTGCCAGAAAATGCTCCGACTCCACTCCTGGCACGGTACCTGGTTCGAGTCCCCGACTACGCAACACTTCTCAGAAGAGAAAGGAGGACGCAGAGAAAAATAGTTTCGAGAATCGGAGGAGAGCCTTGGTCAGCATAGTAACGATGCCCCAGCACCTCCTTGACCCTGGGATCCTCAAAAGTAGAAAGACAAAAAGGCTTTCGGACCTTTTTCTTTTGGCGGGGGGCAGGGGGGGGGGGGGGGTATTTCTCAATAAATGTAGCGAAATCCATTTCATCCTGATTGTATGACGATACAAAGAAACATTCCAAATGTATTCGATACAGGAATACAGATACTGGGGAAAAATGTATTGCGATACAGAAATACAGATAAGAAACGTATTTCTGAAATACTATTGCGCCAACCCTGGTCTTTGCTACTTTGTTGCCTTTTTATTTTTTATTAGATGAATATGCTCTAAATTTGTGTGGTTTGTCTTTCAGGAAAGATAGCATCGTTATGTTGAAAAAGCGAAACCGCGTCCTTTTAGCAGGGTATGCAGATGATTGCGAAGCGCTCCGATAGTACCACTGTTTTTTCCGTGCTTTCTTCTCGTTCGCTTAACCTTTGTAAGTGCTGACCGATTGCTAATAACTGGGCCTAAATTATAACAACAAGCGAATAAATAAAACATGGCCCTTGTACATGCTCATAAGAGTATACGAATAGTGTTGCCAAACGAATAGCGCAGTGTCACCCCTAACTTCTGCACTGTTAGGAAAAACGGTTTTCGTGGCTTTCTCTTGCATTATGAAGATTATGAATGACGCAGTGTAGTTCGATTCATGTCACTATTCGCACGCCCCTATTTGTCGAGCGTGTACAACATCAAACTAATAAAAAAAAGGCACGTAGAAGTGCCAGCGAGGTATGTATCAAGTCTCCACCCAGCACACGGCATTTGACTTCTTATCTATATGCATCGCGACTACTTGCTGTGATCATCATAAACGTATTTGCTCAAGCTTGCCTAGTTAAAACGCGACGGTTCAGTTCCGTTTACAACTCTCAGTTCAAAAATGTCCGCTCGGCAAATTAAGAAAGCAGGAGAAACTCTTCCCACAAGTTCCTCCACTCTTTCCACTTTAGCAAAACAAATAGCGGAGAGGAGGAACTCAGCAGTCATTCGAGCAGAAAGCTTTGTGGGTGGGGCTTGCCTTGCTTGCAAAGAGCTGCAGTAGCTAACTTTGGCTAAACAATAAAATGTGTGCACAAACAACAGAAACGGGAATAAATAAATAGGGTGTCTGCTTTTCTCCACCAGAGGGAAGCTTGGAAGAGAGCGTAGGACTTCGGGTGCTTTTCCGAATGCCCTCTACAGTATGTGAAGCCTTGAAGGGGACGAAGACCATAAAAATAGTCCACACGCACAGTCTTCTTTTGAGGAGGAGGGACCTTGACAGACACAATCCGATCACAAAAGGCACAGCGATTTCGCTCGAAAGACAAGACCACAAGTTCACCCAGAGGTCTTTGCTGAATGTTGAACCCTGCTGCAGCTTAGTAAAGGGCAAATCCAAACATAAGCTGACTACTCAATAAGGAAGGAGTGCGAGGTCGATGATGATTCATTGACGAGGCCCCGTGCCCTCGTTCCCGAACACCCATCTCTATGACCTTTTTCGGTTTAAACCGGCTTCGAAAAAAATAAACTCGCCATTGTTTTAGAGTTTTTTTTTTTATTTCTTTATTTTTTTTTTTTTTTGCGGGGCCACACCAGGGCAGGTGAAGAGGGTCCAACTGCTCGCCTCCGTCGCGATGTCCTGGAAAAGCGACGGATGTGAAGGGGCCAGCTCGAACCCGGGTCCGCGCCTTATAGGCCCCACGACGCCTCCGCCGGGCGCCCAGTGGCGGCCGGAGCACGTCTGCCGAGAGCCACCAGCGTCCGAGACAAGCCCGTCCTTTCACCGAATAAGCTCAAGTTAAAACGTGCGACCCAAGTGCGCGCTCAGGGCACCTTCTGTGTAAATATTAGCAAACAAAACTTTCCCCTGTTTTAAACGATGTTGTCTTTATACGAGCCATTCCGGCACACACGCACACAAGGTCTCCTCTTGATGCGTTTGTTGTATTTACGTCGCTACCCGCCAGCTCTGGCGCGAATATAAACAAACGCAGTCCGCGGAAACGCGCGCTCACGCTGAAACCGCGGGAAGGAGGAAACCAGGGCGCCCCTCGCGAAAACATAGCGCGCATAAGAGGAGAGCTTCACTGGCGACCAATCAAAACAGAGAGAGCGGAGCCCCGCTTCTGGTGGTCCCAGACGGCAGGTCTGTTCCTCGCCGACTGTTGATAAAAAGGCTTACCTCGATGGCTGGGCGCCGCTAATATACGCGCCCCTAAAGGTCTTCTAGACTCTTATTTCGTCCATAATGATTAAGGCGGCGTCTTGGTAGCAGCCAAGGTTTGCCTCGGCGAAATGGAGCTCAGCGGCTCAAACCTGGGGCCCGAAAGCGGGGGAGAAAACACGGGGAGGATGAAAGGTGTGCACGACACATAGGGGTGTGGGTGATGCACCCTTTGTTTGATTCCTTTCTTCTATTCTTCCCAGTTGTGAACGTGTGATGAATGGGTGTGGGCCGCGCCTATTGCCGGTGGTCTGTTCGGAACCAGTGCTAACATGTGCTTGCTTCATTTGGCACTGAGACTTCTAATTAAAGAGACGTGCTTCTTCACTATTTCCAGTGAGAAACGTTTCTTACAGATGAAGTCAATTGAACGTTTGCAGTGGTTTCCGTTTGTTACTGACGCAATTAGAATCGACCAATAAGGAACATGTACGACAAGGGATTGCAATCAGCGCGACTGCACGAGGGCTGTCGGTATTGTTGAGGGAGCCTGGAGTTTCTTCCAGCCTTGGAGATGTGTATGACCCGATTGCTTCTAGCGGTACCAGACCAATAGGAGCGTGCGCGTCTGGATGTGGGATGCGCCATTAGCCAAAAATGGCGACGCGTCGCCGGCATCCAATACACCTTTCCAAGTGGGATCCCGGCTTAACCTCGAACCGCGCTCCGAGGTGAGGCGGACCTACTCTCCAGCCAGGAGGTTCGCTGCTTGTCGTACAATGTTGCCAAGCGCCTCTTGTCGAAACATACAGCACTGAGCGCAGAAAGAAATTAAAAAAAAGCAAAAAGAAAATTACACCATCTTCCCGAGGGGAACCATGGGGTGATGCGGAGCATCGTGTTGGTTCCGAGGAAAGAGTCAGTTGCGTGCTGACGTCGAGAGATGGCGCCACCGACTGCCCTAGCGTTACCCCCTACGCGAGCCTTCGTCGCGGCTCGCGGCAGAGAAACGTGGAACGCTCGCCGCTCGCCGTTTATTTTATTTTTTTCACACTTGAAGGAGAGGAGACAAGAGGAGGAGAGTTGCGCGTGCGCGCGCGGTGTGAGGAGAAGCCAACGCACGCGCAGTGCACGCAGCTGGTAGAGAGAGAGAGCGGAGAGAGTAACGCGCAGCTGTTGGAGAGAGGGAAGGAGGAGAGTTGCGCGTGCGTAGTTCGAGTGCCGACTACATCGCGGACGCGGGACATAGACCCGAGCAAGAGATGCTCCGCATCTAAAAAGCGAAATAGCACAAACAATTAAACAAAATACCTAAACCAGTAACAAATTGAAAAATATGAAAAATATCTAAAGTCTCAAAGCGCTCATCAGAATGCGCCAGAAGCCGCAAGGCCATTGTATCAACGATGGCTGCGCTCGCGGCAGCTCTGGCTTCCACGCAGGGGCGGATTTAGGGGGGGGGGGCGGGGGGGGGGGCGGCCGCCCCCCCCCCCCCGAGACGCCAAAAATAAAAATAATTCTGAATTTTTTTTTTTTTTTAATATTTGGTTTTGGTGTAGTGATTATTTGGTCAGCAAACTAAATTTGTGCTGTCGAAGCAGGACAGTAGATTCGGCCATCTGTTTTTCCTTGGCAACGTCTTTGTTATTTAATAAAAAAAATGGAGAGAGATGAGTGGACAAGTTTACCAGACGCGAAATGTACCTGCGAAGGGAAAGCGGTGCTTGTTTAAAGTTCAGAACCTAAGATAGCAGCTTTGCGGCGCGGGCTCGTCCAAAGCGTCTCTCCACCCTGTACGGAGGCGGCGGCTTTGGTATCGAGGCTCCCTGCTCCCTCCGTCTCTCTGTGGAGCCATCCTGTGCCGCTGAATTGGCACCACTGGTTGAAAGGCGAAGAGAGGCGGGAAAAGTCCACTATGACCGCAAGACTCGGCTAAGGGGGTGGAGGGGAGGTTGTTAGGTGTCGACGCCCAGCCTTGTCTCTCGGGGAGCATGGTAATCTCGCTGGCGTCCAACCTTTCTCACGAACAACGCCCGAACCACTCAGTCGGGAAAACTTAACAGGTTTATTTCATAGCGAAATATGTGACCGAAGACGACCGTCTCTCGAACGGTCGGGATTTTTGTGGACACGCGAGGGAGAGGAGGATTCCGTGGGCGGTGCTTTTCCTGAAGCGACCGAGGGCAGTCGGACCAGCGGAGCTCTCCCCCAAGGGGAGCTTAACGTTTGGGAAAGGCGAGACGACGATTATCCCCCACTCTGGAATCCTACGAAGGGGGTGGGAAACAGTTCCAAGGTCTTCGAATTGGCTGATGAACGATCCCTGGATTGTTCCCCCGCAGACAGCCGGCGCCGTTTAATCCCCCCTCCCACCACCGTGGCAGAGAAGAATCGGGAAAGCTCGGAACACACACTGTCGCGTTCCGCCGCCTCGGCGCCAGCCGCAGGTAGAAGTCCGAAGGGTTGACACGTGACGTGAGGGAGGGGAGTCCTTGAGCGGCGCTTCCCCGGAAGCGACTGACGCCAGCCAGACTGGCAACGCCCCGAGCGTTCGGCTAAGCCTGGGCTAATCCTTCCCCCAAAGTGGTCCTAACGACTAGGAAAATACTTCGGTAAGCTTCCCACGCACTCACACACACATGGAGATGGGACGGGTCATAACAAGGTGTTGTTGAGATGGCGATAGCGAGGCGCGCATACCAAAACTCAACTGGTTTATTTTTGCTTCCCGTCTTGGGCGACGGGCGTTCCCCTCTCCTTGGCTACGTTCTCCCGAAGCGGGAGGGTGGGAAGAACCGGTCTATCGGGAGCGCAGCAAGGTCACGAGGCAGGGCGAGTTCTCTCGAGCGGTGAGCAACGTGGGTCACCACAGTGTACACGCGTGCGTGTGTGGGCTCTGAGTCATGCGCCGCCGGGCCTGAGCGAAGGTACCTCGGGAATGCCAGCGCTCACGTTTCACAAGTCAGGAACGGTCGGTCAGGCTACTTTGAAGGGGAGTCAGTCGGGTAGCTTAGAGCGCCGAGAACAGTGCAGCTTCAAGATCCGCGAGGGAAACCAAACGTGGACTTCTTTACTGTGTTGCACCATTCATCCCTTCTCCGTCGCGGATCGCTGTTTTTCAGTGACGATTGACTTGGAGCACGTGGTGACGCGCACGTTCGAGCTTAGTGGCGGCGCTTTCGACCTGTCGTTCACACGTTCACTCCTGGGCAAAACGGTGATTCGGGTAACGAGAAAGTGCTGTTGACCTCCAGAGACAAAGTGAGCCTAAGGCGGATGAAGTAACCGGGAGTCGAGTTCTGCAGCCTGTTAAGAATGGAACCTTCGGCGACCTTCTTCCGAGTTTCAACGCTGCGGAAACGAGTCACGATCTGTTCAGGACAGTCGCCCGCCTGTTGGAGCCTGCCCGAAACGAGTCACGATCTGTTCAGGACTGTCGCCCACCTGTCGAAGCCTGTCGAAGCCTGTCCAAAACGAGTCTCAACGCGTCCGTGACGTCAACGGGACGTGTGTGTGTGTGCGTGTGGGTTCGTGCGCTCCGGAAGGGGAGAGAGGCATGGCCTAACTGCGGAGAACCATGGCTACGACGCACTTCTGGCTACGACGCGGCGGACTTTGCTGCAACGCACTTGGCGGTTGCACCTGCTGCCCTGGCGGAGAGTGAGGGAGAAAACGGACCCTATATAAGGCGGAGCGTGAGGCTGCTCCGTGGTTCTCTCGGATTTGACGACTGTATCGCTACCATGTAATTAAACCGTTCGTTACGTTACCAATTCTCCCACCTCCACTGGACCCCTGGGTTCTTCACTTCGGGGAATGGTCGTCGTCACGAGCCAGGAAGCCTCCGGACGTGCGGCTTAAACCCCGCCTCGAACAAGCCGCTACAATGGTGAGTTGCACTTTAGTCCGTAAAATGACGTTGCTCTTTTGACAAATTATAACGAGGCATTTTCTGCACTTCGCTCGCGTATGAGGTGGTTGGTAGCCGTGACGCATGCCGAAAAAGTAATTGACATAGATAGTAAGGAAAAGAAAAGCTAAATGGAACGTGTGAATTGTTCGTTTCTTTGCCACCATCCGCAGCGACATAAAAAAAAAAACATCGCGCTGCAGACATTAATTGTTTCCTCCTCTTTCTATGCATAAAAATTAGTCATAGACTGTGTGCGGCGTTTCTTTCGGTCGATGGATAATCAAAATATTTATGCGAAATTTGCTCACTAAATCTTTTTGTGGGGTGGAAGGACACTGATGGCTTAAGAACTCCCAGCCAACCAGCGTTTGGGACTTGGTATGTTATATTGAGCTAATTTTTGTAATAATTTTTCCTTTGTATTTGTGTACGCAGCCTTTACTACTTTCACCTTCCATTTACACTTCGGCTTGAGACGCATAAGATCGCACAGCTGATATTGGTAATTAGTGCTGAATCAGTCACTCGTGGTATTTATAAATTACGTCACTTATGAATGGGTTCTATCTGTTTAGTAAAACAAGTGTTTTTTACATAGAGTGAAGATGGTCCACCAAAGTCATCCAAGCGGAAAAGTACCACTCTGCATAACTTCTTCCAAGCTGTGCCCAAAAAGATTGTCACTGAGGCAGACATTGCAAGCAACGACTCGAAGCTCACTTTGAAGTCTGATGGCGTGGACGAACAACTCACGATTGAGGCTCTCCCGTCGCCCATGGTCGAGAATTCTGACGGAACTACCCCACTAGCCCCGGCCGTCCACACACTTCGGAATCCAGCAGCTGACTTTGGTTTGCAATATGACATTGGCAACTTCGTTGGGGCGAGGCCAGACGACCACACCGTGGTTGGCTTACTCGAATGCCATTGGATGCCACCGCAAGGTTACTCCTTCCCTTTCTCCGAACACAACAAGGGACAAACAGTCGAACGGAGGTACGTCAGAAGTGACCACCTACTGAAATATCCTTGGCTGGTTGTCTCGGATGCCAAGGCAGGTTTGTTCTGCAAATTTTGTCCTCTTTTTGCCACCGGGCACATTGGGGGGAAACACAAGACAGTTGCCCTTCAGGCTCTTGTAACGGAGCCTTTGAAAAAATTCGCGAAGCTTCTGGGGAAAGATGGAGCTTTGGAAACCCATTCCAAAGCTAGATATCACATCGAAGCAGTGGAAGCGGGCAAGGCTTTTCTGAAAACTTGTCGCGACCCAGCAAGGGTCGTGGCAAACCAGATCGATACACAGCGAATGCGGCAGGTGTCTGAAAACCGCGCGCGGCTTCTCTCGATTGTCGACAACGTTGTGTTCCTGGCCCGGCAGAATATTGCCTTCCGTGGACATCGGGATGACGGCCCAGTGGTCACTGGGAAGAACGGCAATGACAGTTCGGAGAATGGAGGAAACTTCAAGGAGCTGCTGCGCTTCAGAGTGAAATGTGGTGACCATGCCCTCGAAAAACATCTCTCCACAGCCACAGGAAGGAAGATGTTCACAAGCAAAACAACTCAAAATGCCCTTATTGAATGTTGCGGAGACGAAGTTCTGTCCGTGATCTTGGCACGAGTTCGACAGAGCAAATATTATGGCATTATGTTCGACGAGACAACCGACGTGGCTCACAAGTCTCAGCTATCTCTTGTTTTGAGGTATGAACATGATTTAAAGATCAGAGAAGATTTTGTGGGTTTCTTAGATCCTCGAGAACTCAAGCCTCAAGATTCAAATCAGAATCAGAATTCGTCCATGTCGGACAGCGGGTCCGACGAGGAAGAGCAAGACGAAGACGACGCACTGGAGCCAACACTGACTGGTACCAAGCTCGGAAAAATCGTGCTAAGTCTACTGAGGTCATTGTCTCTCGACCCCAAAGGCTGTGTAGGCATTGCAACAGACGGATGCTCAGTAATGACCTCCGAGCTCTGCGGTGCCATTCAGGAAATTCAAAAAGTAGCCGTGCATGCAGTTCGATGCCCCTGCTTCAACCACAGCTTGAACCTTTCTATATCCAAAACATCAACTGTGCAAAGTGTCCGAAACACCACCGGGACAATGCGGGAAGTCATTGCGTTTTTTACGGCCTCGCCCAAGCGTAACGCCGTTTTGAAACTCCAGCTTGGCAAACAGCTGACCAAGTTATGCGACACACGTTGGGTCGAACGTCACGACGCTGTTTTGCAGTTTAGAGAGAGCCTGGGAAGCATCGCAAAGGCGTTGGAAACGGTTTCGCAGTGGCGAGAACCAAGCTCGGCTGCCAAGGCGAGATCACTGCTTACATCAATCCTGGATGCCGAATTTGTAATCGCAACCCTAGCTCTCTACGATGTACTCTCAGTCACGCTTCCCCTAAGTCGGTTGCTCCAAAAGCCGGATCTGGAAATGAACAGTGCCTCGGACATCGTGAAAGACACAATCGTCGTCCTGAGCGAAAAGCGGAACCCATTAAACGTCGAGAAGACTTTCAAAGAAATTTTCGCGCATGCAGAAGAAATTGCCGAGAATATGGGAGCCCAACTAGATGTGCCTCGTCTAGTCCAACGACAAATGAACTGCGCAAAATTGCCTCCACAGACAGCCGAGTCATACTTCCGCGCACATGTATACATTCCTCTTGTGGAATCTGTCGTAGAAGATCTTAAGCAGCGTTTTCCGGAAGAGGTGCTGGAAGTGTACAGCCTCAACACACTTTTGCCTCGCCATGTGAATGAGAAGGGAGCTCCAGGAAAGCTCAGTATCCTGGCAGCAAAATACGGCGTGCTCCTCGGAATGGGAGATGTAGCTTTGCAGACCATCATCAGAGCCGAATTTTCACTGTGGGCGGCGAAATGGAGACGCGAACAAGAGAAGGGGCCTCTTCCATCGACAGCTGTGGAGACACTTCAAGAGTCGGAGCCAGAGCTCTACCCCAACATCAGGACTCTGCTGCGCGTTCTCGCCACACTGCCAGTTAGTGTTGCGACGGCTGAGCGGTCCTTTTCCACCCTTCGTCGAATTAAAACTTGGATTCGATCGCGGTGTGGCGAAAAGCGACTCAACGGTCTTGCCCTCCTCCACGTCCACCGAGATGTGAACGTCGACCAAGAGAAGGTGGTAGACCGCTACGCGCAGGGAGCACGACGAAGGAAGGCGATGTTCGTGCTCTGAAGAACCTTTAAGTTGATAACTTGTGTAAATAATTATGTCTGTATTCTGTCCTCCCCAATTGTAGGGTTTTTTTTTTCTTCATCTCATCAGATAAACATGAATCTGTTTAATAAATAATTTTAATGTTGCTCCACGCAATTCGCCTAGGCACTGCGCTGAAGACCATTTGAGCTCGCATTTTTGTTTTCTATTGGTTTCACGGATCCACAAGACCATAAAGAATCGAACAGTTATTTTTGTTTGGCTGTTTCCCGTAAAATACCAAGTCATTGAGAGTAAAGTCGCTGAGAAATCCCACCCACTGTTTTTTTATTAGAGTTTAATTACTCCAACTAAATGCTCACTTTTCTCAAGAACTGTGCATTTTCGAGAGTGAGTCAATAAAATAACAATGAAAATAAGAAGGTATTTTGATCACGTTCTTCCAGGAATTAGAAATTCTCCATATTATTCGGCCGTCTTACATTTGTCTTGATAACAAATCCTTTCTTCTCCGGTCTTTGTGGTGTTTTTTTTTTTTGTCTAAATTGATGTATTTTGTGTGATCGAGTCCCTGCACAAACTCTTTCACGCCGCGTGCCTCAATTGCCTGTGTTGCTTAAATGGGGATAGTCACTGTTTAGACATAGAATATAGAACCATGCACACGTATGTCTCTCTCTATCTCTATTTTTTTTTTACCACTTATAGTGCAAATCTTTGAACCACTGAAGCAACAAGTGCGGGTTAATATAAAAGAACAAGAAACTAATACAAATTTGGTGGGAATATTTAGGCTGTAACAAACGTTAAAACACGATTAATAGTTGCTTTTTGTAGATGCCGCAAAAATCGCTAGCCCGCACAATTAAAAAAAAATCACCACCGCCCCCCCCCCCCACACCTTAGCCATAAATCCGCCCCTGGGACGCCGGCGCTCTACTTTCTAATGCGTTCGACGAGTGCAGTGGAAACAAAGCCGGCCTTTGTTTCTACTGCACTTCTTAAACGCGTTTGAATGCGAAAGTCAAACGCCGGACAGCAGCCTTTCGCGATCTAACGCGTTCGGCGAGCGCAAGGCAGACAAGGGTTGCCGCCTTTGTCTCCACTGTACTCGTCGAACGCTTTCGAATGTGAGAGCCAAACGCCGGACGCCGGCGCTCTACTTTGTAATGCGTTCGACGACTGCAGTGGAAACAAAGCCGGCCTTTGTTTCTACTGCACTTCTTAAACGCGTTTGAATGCGAAAGTCAAACGTCGGACATCAGCTTTTCGCGATCTAACGCGTTCGGCGAGTGCAAGGCAGACAAGGGTTGCCCCCTTTGTCTCCACTACACTCGTCGAACGCGTTCGAATGTGAGAGCCAAACGCCGGACGCCGGCGCCCCACTTTGTAATGCGTTCGAGGAGTGCAGGGGAGACAAAGCCGGCCTCTGTTTCTCCTGCACTTCTTAAATGTGTTTGAACGCGAAAGTCAAACGCCGGACACCAGCCTTTCGCAATCTAACGCGTTCGGCGAGTGCAAGGCAGACAAAGGTTGCCGCCTTTGTCTCCACTGCACTCGTCGAACGCGTTTGAATCAGAGCCAAACGCCGGACGCCGGCGCCCCACTTTGTAATGCGTTCGACGAGTGCAGGGGAGACATAGCCGGCCTCTCTTTCCACTGCACTTCTTAAACGCGTTTGAATGCGAAAGTCAAACGCCGCACACCAGCCTTTGGCGATCAAACGCGTTCGGCGAGTGCAAGGCAGACAAGGGTTGCCGCCTTTGTCTCCACTGCACTCGTCGAACGCGTTTGAATGTGAGAGCCAAACGCCGGACGCCGGCGCTCCACTTTGTAATGCGTTCGACGAGTGCATGGGAGACAAAGCCGGCCTCTGTTTCTACTGCACTTCTTAAACGCGTTTGAATGCGAAAGTCAAACGCCGGACACCAGAGTTTCGCGATCTAACGCGTTCGGCGAGTGCAAGGCAGACAGGGTTGCCGCTTTGTCTCAACTGCACTCGTCGAACGCGTTCGAATGTGAGAGCCAAACGCCGGACACTAGCCTTTCGCGATCTAACGTGTTCGGCGAGTGCAAGGCAGACAAGGGTTGCCGCCTCTGTCTCCACTGCACTCGTCGAACGCGTTCGAATGTGCCAAACGCCGGACGCCGGCGCTCCGCTTTGTAACGCGTTCGACGAGTGCAGGGGAGACAAAGCCGGCTTCTGTTTCCACTGCACTTCTTAAACGCGTTTGAATGCGAAAGTCCAACGCCGGACACCAGCCTTTCGCGATCTAACGCGTTCGGCGATTGCAAGGAAGGCAAGGGCTGCCGCATTTGTCTCCACTGTACTCGTCGAACGCTTTCGAATGTGAGAGCCAAACGCCGGACGCCGGCGCTCCACTTTGTAATGCGTTCGACGAGTGCAGTGGAAATAAAGCCGGCCTTTGTTTCTACTGCACTTCTTAAACGCGTTTGAATGCGAAAGTCAAACGCCGGACACCAGCCTTTCGCAATCTAACGCGTTCGGCGAGTGCAAGGCAGACAAGGGTTGCCGCCTTTGTCTCCACTGCACTCGTCGAACGCGTTCGAATGTGCCAAACGCCGGACGCCGGCGCTCCACTTTGTAATGCGTTCGACGAGTGCAGGGGAGACAAAGCCGGCCTCTGTTTCTACTGCTTTTCTTAAACGCGTTTGAATGCGAAAGTCAAACGCCGGACACCAGAGTTTCGCGATCTAACGCGTTCGACGAGTGCAAGGCAGACAAAGGTTGCCGCCTTTGTTTCCACTGCACTCGTCGAACGCGTTCGAATGTGAGAGCCAAACGCCGGACGCCGGCGCCTCACTTTGTAATGCGTTCGACGAGTGCAGGGGAGACAAAGCCAGCCTCTGTTTCTACTGCACTTCTTAAACGTGTTTGAATGCGAAAGCCAAACGCCGGACACCAGCCTTTCGCAATCTAAGGCGTTCGACGGGTGCTAGGCAGACAAAGGTTGCCGCCTTTGTCTCCACTGCACTCGTCGAACGCGTTCGAATGTGAGAGCCAAACACCGGACGCCGGCACCCCACTTTGTAATGCGTTCGACGAGTGCAGGGGAGACAGCCGGCCTCTGTTTCCACTGCACTTCTTAAACGCGTTTGAGTGCGAAAATCAAACGCCGGACATCAGCTTTTCGCAATCTAACGCGTTCGGCGAGTGCAAGGGAGACAAGGGTAGCCACCTTTGTCTCCACTGCACTCGTCGAACGCGTTCGAATGTGAGAGCCAAACGCCGGACGCCGGCGCCCCACTTTGTAATGCGATCGACGAGTGCAGGGGAGACAAAGACGGCCTCTGTTTCTACTGCACTTCTTAAACGCGTTTGAATGCGAAAGTCAAACGCCGGACATCAGCTTTTCGCGATCTAACGCGCTCGGCGAGTGCAAGGGAGACAAGGGTAGCCGCCTTTGTCTCCACTGCACTCGTCGAACGCGTTCGAATGTGAGAGCCAAACGCCGACGCCGGCGCCCCACTTTGTAATGCGTTCGACGAGTGCAGGGGAGACAAAGCCGGCCTCTATTTCCACTGCACTTCTTAAACGCGTTTGAATGCGAACGTCAAACGCCGGACACCAGCCTTTTGCGATCTAACGCGTTCGAAGAGTGCAGGGAAGGCAAAGGTTCCATTTGTCTCCACTGCACGCGTCGAACGCGTTCGAATATGAGAAGCAAACGGCGGACGCCGGAGCTCCGCTTTCTAACGCGTTCGACGAATGCAGGAGGGACAAAGGCGGGTTTATTACGGTTGATCGAATGCCATTTCATCGAAGCACGTTTTTAGAGAATGGGCGCGTTTTATCGAAGCACGGTTTAGAGAAAGCAGAGCCACAGTTTAGAGAAACGCCGTTTATCGAAAAGGGGACGCTTTTTAAAAAAAGGCTTTACTACTTCTCGCGTGTATCACTGGTGCGCGTGTTGAACCATGCCCCCCGCTGCGCTCCCGCTCTGCGGCGGCTCATTACAAAAATGTTAACTCGCCTGATTTACCCGTACACGCCGCCTCGCGGCGGCTGAATTCGCTAAAAGGAGGCTCATCGACATTTTCGCCAATCTGGGTTCTCTATAAAGGCATTCGATAAACGGGGGTTGGTAAAACGGCGTTCGCTAAAACGAGCTTCTCTAAACCGCATGCCTCCGGACAAAGGCTGCCTTTGTTTACACTGCACTTTTCGAACACGTTCGAATGCGAAAATCAAACGCCGGATGCTCGCGTTCCACTTTTTAACGCGTTAGACGATTGCACGAGAGACAAAGGAAGCTAGCTTTACGACTACATACTAGTCATAAAAACCAGAGCTCGGTGTTCTGTAACAGGATAGCTTGCTGGGCTGGTTGGTTGAAAGACATATTGAGAAACAGCGCGAAAAGGACGGGACACAAAGTAGAAGAAGGACACAGGACATACGCTGACTAACAACCAAAGGTTTACTAGAACTTCCACGCGCGCACAGTGGAACGCGCGAGCACATACTCTTCTTTCTCTTTCGAAAGAGATAAATGCTAATAAAGAAAAACTTGGAAACGAATTGTGAAAAGACAATGAAATGAAACTCCTACAGCGGCACTAGGAGGACGTTGCGAAACGCGTGACCAAAATAAATAATAAAAATAAAAAAAATTCTGACTGCGGCACGAGAAAACGATAAGATCATGCGCTGCGTACACCCCACGTTCGCACCACGTGCACACCGCGTTCAGGACAAATTAGGCCTTTACAGATCGCGGGTGACAGTATTAGCGGCGAGAAGTTTTGGTGGCGCCCTCCTGTGGTTCCCCCTTGTGACGTCATTACCTTGCAATCAACAAGTTCGATGGTGTTTGTTATTAGCATGGTGGAAGCTCGAAATCATTGCGCTCTCAAAGGAACACTGCCAACACCGTCAAAATTAAAGTTCTTTCATTCCTCTTATTTCCGTCGATGATAAATCCCCTTTCCGACGTCATAGTCAGCATTCGGCCAATCGTGGAAGGCCGACCACAGCGACGCTTTCGGTCGCACACGGGGCTAATACTTCTTTTTTTCTTTACAGATCGCGTTCTGACGTCCCATTTCGCTCTCGAACGCTCTCGTCTCAGGACTGCTCTCCCTCAGTTTCTCGGCGCATACTTTTTGCGCGCACGAGCGTCGCTGTCATGTGACAAAGCAAAACGCGTAAAGTGTCTTGTACAGAATAAGGACAGCTTCGTTGGCACATGACTGTCAATATTTTTATTATATTATAGCAAAAATCCCAACAAAACAAATTATTCGTTATTTGCTTAGACAGCAGGGGCCCTAATCTTCACGGCGGGACCAAGGAACCGGGGCGTCACCGCAAGCTGAGATTGGTTAGCGAGGCACCGCCGACCAATCGGAGCAGGCGGCGATGTCCCGGTCTTTTGGTCTCACAGTGTAGATTGGGGCCCCAGGTGCTTAGCCTGTCATAGTATGGCGACATTGTTACCTATCGTAGATGAGAAATTTAGCCAGTGCAGTACGACTGCTAGCCTAGGGCCAGTTTTTTAAAGGGCATAGTACCTCCAATCGCCACAGTGAATACATGTAGATTTTGGACGTTTTCAAAAACTTTCTGCATGAGAATCGCTCTTTGTATTTGCTTGAAACTTTTACGATAAGGAGATTAATGCTTAATTGGTGCATTGCTGCAGATCATGAATTGGAAGGCCGAGAGTTAAATCCTGGCTCCGCCGTTTATTTTGGATTTCGGCGGGTTCGTAAAACTTTGATTCTTTGATTCATTGGACTAAGTACGGTTCATTCATCTGCATACGTTCTTTTATATATATATGTTTCATTTTGCTACGGCAACAACCGTGATCACCCAACTCGTTCATGAGGATAGAGATTGCAACAAGACAGGAAACAGGCTATGAGCAAAATAAACTCTCAAAATGCAAAAAACAAAAAGTCATTGTACGCTTTTTTGGAGCTCTTAGAGCTTAGTGAGGAAACAATTATAAAGAAATCGACTACCGCGAAAAAGACAGCCGTGCCTCTGCGTGTCCTTGCGTGCCTTTTATTGTGATGTTCAGTCATCTTCGAATGCAGTGTTTGGGGAACCCTACTTGAAGAAGGCGCGCCAAGTACCATGCCTACTATACGTGAACCCTCCTTGTTATTCAGTCATTTTCTTTATATAAAATTTGTTTAAAGTGAAGTTCAGATATAGCGACTGCGGCGCTTATTAAAACGGTTCATCCAAGGCGCACGTTATTAATTCACCAGATGATGTTATTTTCAGCGGTCACTATAGGTTTACTGACCTCTTTTTGCATATTTGTCTTAACAAAGTAACATGCGCCAGTGATGCTACTTCTTGGACTGGGGCTACAATGCATAATATAGAACTGCAGTTTTTTTTTGTTTACTTCTGTTGCTTGCGAATAAAGCATTCTAGTGTCACCAAAGTAACGCAAATTAGGCAATGCGAACGTATGTTCGAAAGTAATTAAATTATATTCCGACGTACTTGCGTTCTACTCCAGATATTTTGCAGGTACAGAATCCTGAGTAGTACTCTGAATACTTTATGAAGCAGGTATTTAGTAACCTATTTTAAATACCTTTGTCGAGTGTCTTGTCCAACACTGTGTTCGACGCGCCACCGTTTTGAGGACGGCTGCTATGGTAGATGCTTGATTCTATGGAATACATACGTTTTGAAGCACAGCGTCTAGAAGGCGTTTTACCGTCTTTATGTAACACACAGTTTTAAGAAAAAAGTCTTGCTTGCGCTTTAAATGACTGAAAGCGGACTGAAGGGTGTGAGGGAGGGTGCTAGCTCTCTCCGTGGGAGTTCTAGAATTGAGCTAATCTAGGAACGTTGGCACCAATCAAACCTGTGTACGAACTCTCTCCACTTCAAAAAAAAAAAAAAAAGTCATCTACAGCGGAGACATCAAACGCCCATTGGCGCTTATTAACTTCCAGTTTTCTGAACGTACACACGCAACACGTTTACATTTCTTGCCCTAATATAAACAGGCCACAGTGAGCCGAGGCTTGTGGTTCTCCACGAATGCTTCACGACACACTGTTAGGTGCGAGAGGCGACAGACCTGGGCTCTGCGGAGACGAGCTTTGTTCCGACGTGGTAGACATCGGAGACAAGTCCGCGTTGCTTTTCCAGGACCCTTTGTCCTGCACAGTAGAGTCGTGGCTGCCCAAGCCGGTCGTACCTGGATGAGAAGGGCAGCCTTGAGGCACCCGTGGACGATGTCTTCCGAGAAGCGACACCCCGCCTCACAAAAAGGGACCCAAAGAGCGAGGTTAAGGGCTTCTTCAGACACTTGGGACTGCTTACGACCGAGTACCTTGAAACCTCTTGGGATCTCTTATGACGAGAGAACACTGGCGTCATGCATCTATCGGATAGCCATAACCACTCGATATTTCCGGATATTTTTTTTTAGCGTCATTCTTTCTTTTTTGGCTGCAAAACGAACGAACACATTGACAATATTATAAACTACCAATTCTCATGAATAAACCTGCATTTGATCTCGCAAATACTGCGAAACCTTCGCTCTAGTTAGAATCAGTCCCAGCCTCAAGGGTCTCCTACTAGATGTTGCCAGCGGGCCAGTGAGTTTTCTACTCGTAAGAAATTACAAGGGCTCGGTCGTAAGCAAACGCAAGTGTGTGAACGTGCCTGAAACGCGCTCTTTGGCTTCCGCCTGGCTTTGGATGCGCGTGCCATGAAGCATTATCAAAGGCATGAAGCTCGCGCCGAAGGCAGAGCATGTGCTAGGTTCTTAACCTGCCACCGACTATTAGCGGCGAGATGTTTTGGTGGAGTCCTCCTATGGTTCCTTCTCGTGGCGTAATTACCTTGCGAACAACAAGTTCGATGGTGTTTGTAATGAACATGGTGGAAGCTTGAAATTATTGCGCTCTGGAACCAACACTGCCAGCAGGCGCGTAGCCAGGGGGTGGTGTTGAGCTGTCAGAACAACCCCCGAAATTTTACTTTATTATATATATATATATATATCCTTTGCTTTTATTCTGTGTGGAATCGCACCAGCACCTTGAAGCACCCCCCGAAAATATTTTCTGGCTACGCCACTGACCGCCAGCACCGTAAAACGTTCTTTCATTCCTCTTAATTCCGTCGACGAGAAATCCTTTGCTGACGTCATAGTCAACATTCGGCCAATCGTGGGCCGACCACAGCGACGCTTTCGATCGCGCACGTCGCCGATAAACGATTGCAAGCACGACATCTGGCATCCGCCGCCATGTCTCTGCTCGTGCTGGTAACTACGTGTAATTGCAAGCTTGTCAGCAATTGCACGTGGTTGCCATATCTGCTCGTCAGCTGACAAAGAGGACGTGTTTTCCAGAGCTCCTGCGAAGCTAAGTGATTTTTGGTGCATTTAGTTTAGTTGCGGGTGTGTTTATGGGGTAGTAGAAAGCAGTTTGTAGCGATAGGATAGTTGGGTTAAAGCAGGCTTTTTAGGTAGGGTCACGAGACCGAACCACGTGCTCGTTTGAAACTTAGGCGGGCTAGTTGGTTGTGCGGGCAGAGGCGTACCCAGGCTTTCTTGGTTTAAGTTCAGGTGGGATATCTGTCGTGAGGTCGCGCTGTGTGTCCGTAGGCAATGATGAATACGTGACGGAAGAAGGATGCGCAGCCTAAAGTAAAAGAAGGGCCCGACGTAGGATGTGAGGAGTGTGGCCGTTGGTGCAGCATGAGGGAGACGGAGTTCAAAACTGTAGCAGAAGCCCAAGGGAGCAGCTTTCCATGCCGGAGTTGCGAGAAGGTAGAAGGTGGTTTTAGGAGACTATGAAGGGAATGGGTGGATACGGTTCAGGAGTTGAAGCGGGAGATACGGGTAGAGCGGAAGAAGCGGGTTCAGCTCGAGGCGCAGGTCGGAGATTTGATTAAGAGGGCCGAAGCGGATGTGGAGGAGATGACCAGGGAATGGGAAAGTAAGGTAGAGAGCGTGGCGGGTAAACTTAGGTGAGAACGGGAACAGCGAGCCGAGCTTGAGCGACAGGTGGAGGAACTTAGACAGGGGGAAGAGCGAAAGGCGCAGTTGGTGGAGCATAAGAAGAAGTGTGAGGATATGGTGCAGCAACTGACAGGAGCAGTTAGTAAGAAAAAGGGGGAGGTGGCAGAGAAGACGGCGGTGGGGGCGGCAGACAAATGGGGCCACTTAAAGTGACGAGGTGGTTGACTGTGTAGGAAAGGAGTCTGCACAGCTGTATAGTGCTGCAGTACAGCAGGACTCGAGAAAGGCAGCAGAAGTTGAGGCAGAGAAAGCACAGATAGCTGGAGGTGCTGAAGACAGGCAGTTGGGGGTTAAGAGGGTGCTGGTGGTAGGTGACTCAAACATAACAAGGGTTAAGGAAGGGCTACTGGACAGGGTGAAAGCGGATGGAAGGGTAAACGTAGTGGCCCAGTCAGGAAAGTGTGTGGTAGACGCTATGGTCAAAGCGAAGGAGGAGGTGTGGGAAAACAGGGAGGGAGAAAACCTAGTGGTAGTACACGCAGGACTAAATGATGTGTTAAAGGGACGGAGCCAGAACCTAACCAGGCCGATAGAGTTGGGGTTACGTAAGCTGAGGGAGGTCTCTGAGACGGTGCATGTGCAAATATGCACCGTCCCAGAGGTCTGGGGACAGTCTTTGCAGGTAGAGAAGCGAGTGGTGGAGGCTAGCCGGGTGATAAGGGGGATGAGCCGACGATTTGAGTACGGAGTAATGGAAGTAAACAGGGTGGTGTACGAGGCTCGCTCCGGCCCTTTTACATGGGGCATCCACTACAGTGGAACCACTGGTAGCACGGTAGGCGATAGGATTGGACGTCACATCGTACATTTTTTGGGGGGTCCCGGAGCCCTGAGGGCACCGGTCTAAATGAAGGCCAAAATGTAGATACAGGGGGGAGGGTTTGGGAGTGTGAGAGGAAGGCCTCTCAGGACTAGGAAAAGGAAATAGCTTAACATAGGGTTCGTAAACATGCAGTGGGGCAGGTACAAAATAAGGTGGGAGGAGATTGACGAGCAATAAGAAAGCGAAACCTTTGCAGTGTATGGATTCGAAGAAACACATCTGAGGGATATGAAAGAACCACCATACATACCGGGATATCATTGGATGGGATGCAACCGGGCCAATGGGAAACGCAAGGGGGGAGGGGGGGATTAGGGGTGTTATTGAAGGGTCAAGAATGGGAAAGGGAACGACAGAGCTGCAGGGAACACATGTGGGTCAAAGGCAATAATGGGGGTTTAGACACAATCCTGGGTTTTGTGTATTTAAAAACAGGGACTGATGCAGGGGAGGAAAATGCAGAACACTTGACATGTATATCAGGAGACGTTAGGGAAATCGGCACTAACAAGGAAATAATTATCTTGGGGGACATGAATGCGCCTTTGGAAGACTTTGATGGAGATACTGATACAACAGGGAGGATGTTAGAGGAGTTCTGCGAAGCTATTGATCTGGTATTGATTAACGCTCAGGTGAAATGTGATGGCAAAATAAGATGGGAAAGAAACAACTCGTACTGACTATTGACTACTGTTTAATGTCGCATAAGATATGCAACTGATTAGGAGGTATGGAAATAGATGAGGAAGGCGCAAAAGGTCTGGGGAGCGACCATAAGAAAATCAAGATCAGATTTGGCACAGTAAAACCAGAAATGCAAAATCAAAAATAAGAGCGTAGAAATAACTTAAATTATAAACAATTACAGGAGGTATCTAATCGAATCGAGAACAAAGTATCCAAGAAATCCGGAAAAAGGATGGACATATGAAGACTTAGTGTTTTCAAGAGAGAGTTAGAGAAACATCGAATCAAACAAGGAGGAAGAAAACTAAAACGCAAGCTAAAAAGCTGGTGGGATAAAGAGGTTAAGGCAGCAATATCGAGACGCCAAGCGGCATCTAAAGAACACACATGGGGAAAGGAAAAGGGGGCCACACTAGCCGAAGTAGCATCAAAATGGGAGGAATTTCGGGAAAGAAAGCGGGAGGCATCAGCATTAATACAGGCCAAAATTGGGAGGGCATGGGTCCAGTGGATGATAGAGATAAAACAGAAGGATAGGAATGCGGCAAAAAGGTTCTGCGAACACATCAGTGCGCAGGGACAAAAGACCAAGAGGTATTAGCAGACACTAACCACACAGGAAGGGACAAAGGTAGAGGGGGAAGAGGCAAGAGAATACATTAGACATACAATCGAAGCAGCATTTTCGGAGTTAGATCAGGCCGTAGGGAATGGCAGCGTCTACACAACACAAGAGGAGGATCATAGTGAAGAAGAGGAAATGACCACTGGGGAGTGGGAAAAAGCAGAAGGAAAGGTTTCGACTGGAACTGCGACAGGTCCAGACGGCATGCCAATGAGATTGATAAAAGAACTAGGCAAAACAAGCAAATTGAAACTAAGGCAGGTGATTGATCAGATACTTATGGGAGGGGAGGTACCAAGTGAATGGAAATAGAGCAGAATGAGAATTATTATATAAGAGCAAGGAAGACAAAGACAGTATCAAATCATACCAACCAATCACAGTAACTTCAGTAATATACAGACTAGCTATGCAAATTGTAAAAAAAAAAGAATGGAACAATGGGCAGAGAGAAAGCACATTCTGGGAAGCTTCAAAACGGTTTCAGGAGGGATAGACGACTAGATGATAACTTATTCGTAATCGCTCAGTGCATAGAGAAAGAAATGACAAGTCAAAGGCCATTATGAGTAGCATTTTTAGACAGCACAGGTGAATATGACAATGTGAATCAGGGAAAACTCTGGAACCAACTAAAGGGATATGGACTAGAGGGAACCATGGTTAAGTTTCTAGAACGGGTTTATACGGAAAATAGGGTAATTATAACGTGAGAAGCCGAAACTACAAGACCAGCAGCAATAAAAAGAGGTCTTACACAGGGTTGCCCATTGTCTCCCCTACTCTTTATGATATACCTCAGTGAGATGGAGAAAAGGTTAGAACAGTGCAACCTAGGTTTCGACCTGACTTTCATGGAGGAAAGACATAAAGTAAATCAAGTATTGCCAGGGTTAATGTATGCAGACGACATTGTACTCGTATCAGAAAGTCGTGAGGCAATACAGGAACTGATTAGGATTTGCAGCAGCGAAGGGAACAGTTTAGAACTAATATTTAGTAGGGACAAGTCGGGTATAAGGGGGGGGGGGGGGAGAGAAGGTGGCGCAGGAGTTCAAAAATTGAGCTAATTTAGTAACATTGACACGAACTCAACTCCCTGACGCCACGTCACCGGAGCGGGTGGGGGGGAGGGCGCTGCTGTCGGCACTGCGCACACGCAGACGCTTAACTTCACCCGAATATGTTTTTTTGCGCACGCGCAAAGCCCACACCTGGGTGTGGGCAAACGCTGGCTTGTTTGTAAACCACGTGTTGGTATAGTGAAGCGGCATGTGATTAATTTGCGAGAGTTTTAAACTTCACAAAGTGGGTAATATAATTTATGTTAAAGTCATAGAACAAAAAAAAAAGCGGCGTTAGCATTTTTTTAGGTTAGCGCATGGTAGAGAGAATTTTAAAGAAGTACACTTTCGCAACGCTGTAACGCGAACAAGCCATCCCCGGTTTTCTTCCTTCTTCTTCTTCTTAGTATTGAATGTCTGTCATCAAATCAACTACAGCGGTGGAAAGAGCTCAATTGGGCTACTAACCTAAGTGGTAAATTTCGATGCCTGCCAATAGAGGTAAACTGCGAAAAGGCACCTTTAAAGGGGTACTCCGGCGATTTTTGAGCTACCTCAACTAACTATATTTTCTGACTCCCCTGCCTTTACCCTTTCCGGTATGCTATTTAGTATCGCGAAATTCATAATAGTTATTGCGAAATCGGCAAATGAAAATGATGCGAAAACCAACATTCAAATATACCCGCACTTTTCAGTGCCGTGACGTCAGTGGCGGGCAAGCTTGCCAGTCGAGCGAGCAGTCTAAAAAATAGAATATGCCAATCATGTGTTCCGTGCTGGAGCACGGATCCTGGAGCCAGCTTCCAAAGCATTCATTTGACACCATGAAACTGCTTCAAATCAGTTGGGAACAAATTCTACAGTCCAAAGAGTGAACCCCTGCACTTCCAATGACGTCACTTTTTCGTTGTTGCCAGTAGAGACTTTCAGTTTGAAAAACACGGTGAGGACCAAAATTGTAAATTCAATAACTTCGTGAAAAAAAATTATTTTAACCTAATATTTGGGACACTATTTTAGCGATGTTGTCTGGCGAGTTTAGCGAAAATTCAAGTAAATCGGGGACCATGAAGAAATCGGCGGAGTACCCCTTTAAGTCGTGTTCGCGCTAACAGTGTCGCGCGCAGTGTATAGTATACGTCCGTAAAGGTGCAGTAAAGAGGTTTAAGACATCGTGTTTTTATACTACCGTAATATCCCGAGAGATGGCCCACTCCTTATTTTCACCCAATTTGATTTCGTTTTTGGGTGGGCTATCTCTCGGAGGATAGCTTAATCTGCGCACACAAAGTTAGTGCCAGCTGTATAAGACCAGATTACGTAAGGTATACAGCCCGTTACATATGTAGTGCAGCCACTGCGATGAAGTAGATGCTCCAGATTTCTTACAGCATGTGACGTGTTATTACGGGGTAATTTTATGCGGAAACAAATCACTGATCCCTCTCGCAAACCACCTCATCGTGGTCTCTTTAAAACTGGCGCCACGCGCCAAAAAGAAACAACAAACAAGAATAGTTTTTTGTGTGTGTGTGTGTGTGTGTGTGTGTGTGTGTGTGTGTGAGTACATCTTGTGAAGGACTAGTCAAGGATCCATGCTTACGAATGGCTCGGCGCTCCGGTAGGGTTGCACCTGCGAGGAAGCAGCATTACACCCACCTGTTATTTTGGACATCTATTGTCGCGCATCATTAAATATTCACATGTTCCAGAAAAATTTAAAAAAAAAAGAAAGCAAGCCATAAATTAAACATACAAAAATACTGCAGTTTTTTTTTTTTTCTCTTTAGCAAACCGTCATATGCAAAATTGCGTTTAATCAAGGATGCGGCGGACGCGCCTTAGGCACGCGACACCTTGTCAGCGTCGCCACGTCCTCCTTTTGTATCTTTTTACCCTGTTGTTTTTTAAACTTTCGCAGATGCCGAAGTGTTCTCGAAGCGTCTCGGAGTTCTCTCTCCTTCCTTTTTTTGTTTTGTACTTGTTGCTTCCCTTTTTCTTTTCTACACAGTTACGTTGTGGGGCCGAGGGATCTCGCGATGCGGGTGTTTGGCAGCTTGCCAACTCTCTTCGACCGCAGGTTGCCGCGACACGCTTCACTTTTCAAGGCTATCTCAAAGTTAGCTTCAGTAACACTGCAAATGTGAATTAAAATAATGCAACACAGTATGTCGAAAAACGAACGCACGTAAGGTGTACCAGAGCCGTATATTGGGAGTGTCTGGCCAGTAGGTGTGCGACGAAGGCGCTGGAGAGGGGGAAAAGGAGGAGAGGAAGGAAAGCGCCGAAGGAGCGAGAGAGGAAGGAGGGGGCAAAGAGGTACGACCACCATTTTGACGCAACACGCATTCGGCGCAAATCACTGTTGAAGTTACACGTCGTCTGCTACGGGCCGACTTCTTTTTCGCATGAATAAAAGTTTGTGGTCAAATGTCGAGAAAACTTCATTCGTTGGTTTTTAACCCACCGACGAATAACAGCACGTAATTTTCTTGTCAGAGCCAGTGATATAAAAGGAAATAACCGAAATTTGTATACCGATTCCATGCATTCCACCGGGCGAATGAATGAAAATGGCGGCCCTCCCCACTCAGCTGGAAGCAGCAGGGAGTTCACGAGCATGCGCTCATGCCTCTCACTCTGCGCCGTGGGCTGATTGGCTCACTCGGGAAGGGGGCGTTACGTTACGGCGGCGAGGATCATAAACTGGCCAAATTGTCCCAATACACGACTCTGAGATGGAGCGGTGTCCCGCGGCTGTGTGGGTGTTGCGTTGTGCAGATACGCCAATTGGAGCATTTTGATAACTGTTCCACAAACACGCCCAAATTTCAGTCTTGACAAGCATTGTTTGCACATGCTTGGCCTACAACTTCTGATGCAAGCGTAGCTGCAGTGTGCCCAAGGACCCATCATAGCATGATGGTTAACCTGCATGGTACCCATCATCCCTCCGCATGAGGACTTTTAGAGACGGAATATTCAGACACAATATGTTCTTTTTTTTATTTGGGCCACCTCGTCCTCACATGCACACATTTATATAACATTAAAGGGGGGGTGCAACTATCTTTGTACTTTGCTCGAATATGGCTTAGAATGATTTCCTGGCGTTTATAACGTATGAAACACGCGTTAAGCCGGGGTCATACTGCTTATACATTATACAAAAGACTGTCTGCATACAGATTCGAACGCGAGTCACCGCAAAATCCGTGCTTCGAATGCCGCATGGCAATTAGTTCGAGGAGAACACTTGGGCACGTGGCATTCGAACCACGGATATTGCTGTGAATCGTGTTGGCGTACTGTCTTTTTGTATGATATATGCGCAGTGTGACCCCGGGTTTAGTTACTCCCCACTAAAGTCACTGGATCCTGGGAAGAAGCGCCAAGCTCCCTGTGCGACCGCCAGTTTGGTTCATGAAATCAGCAATTTTCCTTGACCTCTCCAGTTTTGGTGATCCAATCTAAATTCGCTGTTTACAGGTAGCTTCCTGAAGACGTTTCTTGTATACCGATATTTTGCTATTCACACACAGACGAAACAAGCTTAAGTACATCTTCGTACCGCCACCTTATGCGGCGTCGGTGCTTGGAGGCACTGAAAACAAATTTTATTGTCTTGAAATAAGCAAGAAGAACAGTATTACCGTACGAGATCCGTGGAGATGGGCATGATTGATAATTTGATTGCATACACAGTGCCAAAGATGATTGCATTGACGAGGAACGCCTTCAGAGAGATGGCGCTTGGTGATCTTGGCGCGACTGGTTTAGAGCGATTCTCTCGAAGTTCCGGAGATTTTAATGGACCGAAATGGCGATTTCCATGGCAACGGAGACCAAATAGCCTTGCGAGGTTTTGATCGTCTAGCAGGCAGGCAAGGCAAAGGCGCTGCATTTTCAAGGATCCAGTGACTTTACTCCCCACGCAATAGAAATTGCAGAAAAAC
>JABSTQ010003515.1:0-17642 GCA_013358835.2 Ixodes persulcatus
TCCGCCGGTTTTAGCGCGCTCGCGGCGTTGTTTTGACCGGCAGAACTGTTGTTCACCGTCGATATTGTAAGGCCATGGTGTCCTCATCCTCCCAGGCAACACTTCCTTTGCTTTCGACTGACTGACTCCTCCATGGGTGGCCGTCAGAGTTCACCGCGTCAACGACACATTCGTACCATTTCACTCCTCGTGACACAGGGTGCGCTGCTCGCTTTACTGTCACGGGCAGTCCTTTCTAACACAACGAGCGCGAAAGGTCGTGGTGATCTGCTGGTTCCGAAAGGGCGGGACGTTCATATAAGCCAATGAAGGCCCCGAATCAATACGACGTCTGCCGATTTCTACACATTAACAATTTACGACGCCTGCTGGTCTGTTAAGAAATGTTGCTTTCTTTTTTGAACTCCTCCAATGTAGCTTGCCGCCCATAATACAATTTAAATGAACAATAAATATAACAGGGTGGAAATACTGTATTTCATTTTCATGTGGGAACGTTGAAAAAAGGTGAAAAATATTTCCAATTTTGTAAAGACGCGCAATTCGCAAGTCCGTTTCGAGCCATAAAAACACGTTTTTGACGCTATTGATGCTTAAATATAGAACATACAAAAACAATACACACTTCATCGACTTGCTTTTCGAGTAGACAACTATAATATCTACATTTTAACGAAAAATAAAAAATAAAAAATGTTTTTTTTTAGAAAATCGATTTCAAAATTTGCACTTTTTGGTTTTCGCATAACATTAACGTAAACGTACCGCAAATGGAATTTTATACAGCTGAGTGATTTTATAATATCTATAAAGAGCGTGTTATGGGCCCTCCATAGACTTAAAAAGTATTGATGTAACCTAAGTAGATCGCCAGTATTTAATTGTCAAAGTTCGTCAACAATTAACCGAGGGGCGTTTTTCATATTTTTACAGAAAGAAAGCAAAAACGCCTAGAATTGTTTTATGGTATTTAAGCCGTTTACCTGTGCTCACAGAGTGCTTGAAAAAAAGTTAATATAATGTGGACTGAAACTCCGCTGCGGGAGATCGAGCGAAACGTCCAACCCCCGACGGATGTGAAAAACACTGTCTTCCGCCGCGGCCTCTTTTAAAATTCGTAAGTCGAGAACCAAAAATCCGACGAACTTGCGGTTTGTGGCTACTTCGTTTTTGGAGACGGCGCCATAACATATATTTTTTTCAGCGAATTTAAAAATTCGACCCTTTTTGCCAGCACGATTTGAGATGAAACCACCCATATGAATATATTTCTTTTAACTGACAAGATTTCTTTGTGTATATTTGTGATCCTAGTCATTTTACCTTCTGAAAATAAAAAGGAAGGAAAACGAAATATGTCCATTTAACAACCGGGAAATGTTTTTGTATACGTCATAAGTTGGGAGACTCAGCAGCAAGAACGACTTCTCAAGGTAGGACTCTTGCAAGATGCATTCGCAGTCATCTGTGATTGAAAAGGGAGGACCTCAGACAGAGCTAGCCAGCATGGGGGTTGGAAACGTTTCATACTGGTCCGCTGACAAGATCAGCTGGCCAGTATGAAGCGTTCCATAATCCTGTATGCTGGTACCGCACCTTCACCACTATCGTTCTAGTGCGAAAAATGTATGTTAATATGGTGCCCTTGCTAAGAACCTTCCGATTTCGGACCAGTATGCTGATATCGTGGTTTCACCACTATGGGATGTTCCATAATCTCATATGGTAGTATAGGGTGCGATCCTTTATGATTCTAGTATCAAGATTTTTTCAATAGGGTAGCCGCCTTTTGCCTGTCTCCCCATACGGACATTCGGTGATCACAACCGAGATGCAGCATGATACCTGTGATGAAAAGAAGGCGAAATCTTCTGGTCGTCTGTTGAAGTCGAGCGGGTCACGACTGCAGCCACCTGCACTGAAATGTCTCCTATTTCCCACCGAAACTCTTGCATGTCTTCAAGGGCGCGGGTGGTAGATACACCTTGTGCTTCAGCGTGGAGTGATTGAGGCTTTTTGAGAGTGCAGATCTGCGGATACTGGAGTCGCAACATCCGTGACGGTGCCCGTAATTTGTGAAAGTTCGGATAGAACTAACAAAGAGGCAGATGCGAGAACCATCCGCACGTTGACAGGCAGCCGCGGGAGAAAAAGCTGTTGCAAGGGGCCATGTCGAAGGTTGGAGCATTATTCCACAGAAGCTGTTGTAGGTACCTGAGTAGTTGTGATGGCTTGCAGTCCCCCAGCTCTTCAGAAGATATTGTCACGAACGGAGGTGACACGAAGACGAGCAGTGAACTGAAAAATAAAGGTTTAATGGGCGAACTTGTGCCAACCAAAAATAAGTAAGGAAAGAGCGTCGAGGCAGCAGAAAAGCAGGCGGCGATTCGGCGGTAAAACAGAGCGCGAGCGAGACTGACTCGACAAGGTCGCGGGTAGCTGCTTATCTACCGTGCGTCACTATCTCGAAAGTTCGGCAAAGAAGGCTCGAGCGTCGCGCGCTCGGGGCGAGGATGAACTGGCACTTTCGAGAATAACAAAGCAGGTGGAAAGTTACGTCTGGTGCGAGAATGAACGTGAATCTTCTAGATGTCAGTGACCGAGCGTTGCTTTGTCGGCCCTGCGGGCGGCAATATGAGCTGTTGAGTCGTAGTTGCTCAGACTCTCAAGTCAGCTTCCCAAACTCTGCTGTCAAAGATCGTAGGGGAAGCTGGTCGGGGAATCGAGAATGATGTCCCGAAGCTTCATGGTGAAATCGGGCGTAGTGCTTGTGGAGTTATTCTGCTGATAGTACACTGACTGTCAACCTGAGCAAACGTTACGGGAGAATAACAGGACCAGCATTTGGGAAGGCGTAGTTGATGAATTGCTGAAATAGAGGGCGGTAGAAGATCTACAGAAGTAGCTGTGACGCAAAAGTGCGTAGATCACGTCCGTGCCAACATTTGTAGGAGTCAAAGGTCTCTTAAATTTTTTACTCAATAATTCTTACAAAGAGCTAAACTAAGCTTCTGAGCTGATCCGTTGGCATCGTCCTTCTGCCCGACCCTCGTGTCGCGCGCCATCGTCGTGCTCTTCCACGCCAAATATGCTTGTCTTCTACAGGCGTCTTGCTAAATTATCCAAGAACCAAGAAGAATATGCATGCCACAAGAGTAGTTACACGTGCTGACGTCTGCAACACCAACTTTTCTAAAGAAAATCTAAAACAAATTCCACGTTCATTCAGGTAAGACGAGCGTGTGTTGTACCTGTACCCACATTCCGACCATTCTCCGTTGTGTTAGATAAAGTTTCAAAAATCTATTGGGTGGCATTTCGAACATTTTTTGCCAGTGTAATTGTTTGCTTGGGATAAATAGGAGAACGGATCTATGCCAGTGATTTCAAGAAAATAGCGAGCCGCTACTTGAGGGAACCGAGTTGCAAAAACGGTGTCCCAAAATCAGTTGCTTTTGCCTTTTTCTCACGGTTCAGCATCTGGGCAAAGGTCATAGTTTGTTCAAATATAAATAATTATCAACTTAAAATAGCACGAACGCACTGTTTTTTCGCTGTTAGAAGCGAGAAAAGCGGGCACGAAGGTACGGGGTTGCACGTCGCGCGCCTCGCTTCCCGCCGGGGACGTCATGTTTGGATGGCGGGGAAAAACTAGAGAAAAACTAGAGAAAACGAAGTTTCGGTTTAGGTGGCGAATAAAATATCACTTTATAAATTAAATGAAGTGAATATGGGAGTACGTTATAGCATTTCGAAATCAGAAAGCCATCAGCATTCAGATGATGCCTTTGGCTTGGGTAGCTCCAAAAATCGGTGGAGATGAAATAAATAAATTAAATATTCTTACATGCACAGACATCCTGTATATGCGAAAACGTTTGCAAAAAGTTTGAAAAACCCTGGACCCAATACCTGCATTCAATAAATGGTATCAGATTTAAAAGTAATATAGTTAGCGCAAACATGTTTTTGATATAAACGTGTTGTATTTAATGCTTTGAAAATGAAATGGATGTTTCATGAAGTCCGGACAGTTCATGCCACATTTTCGGCCTGTGTTCGTTGGACGCTTCATGAGCAACCAGGTTTTTCTTCGTCATTGAGAAGTGTGTTCTTGATAAACCATATTCTTTAACCTACAGTTCTCTTTTTTGAACGTCGGTTGTAATGCCTGGTTTATATTTTCAATCGGATTCTCCAGCTAAAAGTTAATGGTTCTATCTACTTTTAAACTTTCGGCTATAGCGTGAATTTCAAATAGTCCCAAGAAAGGCGCATTTAGCGAACCATTCAAATATGTTTGTTATACACACCTAATTCATCGCCCATCCCAATATCAACATTTCTACAAGATTAAAATACTGTTATTTTATATGACAAGATTTTACTTGCTTTAATAAAGCGAAATTGTTTTTGCGCCAGTTATATTTTGGCAGGATGTGTGAACATCAAAGATATCTCCAGATTTTCCAAACAAAGTTTTACATGCAGTGATCATTGCCACTTTTTGCAAGAAATAAAAAGTATGGGGCGAGGCGGTTTTGTGGATTACAGTTATTTTTTGTATAAATGAAAATAACACAAGGAAACAGAAAGATAAAACAAGGCTTGGGCCAGTATGCCTTTCTGAGAAGTGAACGCCCGCAAACGAGCTGGTTAGGAAGCACCTAATCTTACACCCGGAGATTAGGAAGTTGGTCGGTTCTTGTAGTCCTGACGGAGATTAACTTTGCGGGTGTTTGGCGACGGATGCTCGCTTTCAGAAGCGTGTCTAGTGTTTTACAGATTTAGCCTGTCAAGCTAAGTCTGGTCAAATCTTCACGACGTCATGTTTTGTTTTCTTGATCTTTTCTTGTTTTGGTGTGGTTGAATAAACTCAGCTGTGCTCGAGATTTTGGTTTGTGTCGTCCGTTTGTTTTATTCTTCCTAGCCCCTGGTTTTAAGTTATGACGAATTTCTATGCTTTGTAATAGAGCAGCACAGCTGTAGACTTGGTTGGTTCTAGACAATATCTCTATAGAACCGACGTTGTGCGGCAAAGCCCCTATAACGAAGAACAAAGCCGTTTATACTGAGAGAGTTTGGCCAATGGACGGAGTTACTTCTTTGTCTTCTTTATTCCTGAGAACTCTCATAGAGTTCCTATGAGTCAAAGCCCCAAATAGCGGACGTAAGTAGCCATCCGCCGGTTGTCAGACTACCCTGCTGTGGCTGCCAGGCTGTCAAAATCTCCTTAGGAAGGCCAAACTCTCTCAGTATAAACGGTTCTGACAAAGACAAGCTACTTCAGTTTCAGTGAAGGTTTGTTGTCGCTTTTCACAATTGGAGATCATATGCTACTCAATATTTTTCCATTACAATTTCAAGTTACTGCAAGGAGTTAAGGCGTGTTTAAAAGAAATAAAAGACGGAGTTTTTGTTTTAAAATATTAACGTGCAATTTTGCTACCTTTAGAAAAAATACTTTTTTTCTGCATTAATGACAATACTATAATCATGGACAAGCAAATATGTTTATATATTCGTATGCTGCATTGTAAGACCCACATTTTGTATACTTTGCAACGTTTTGCATTAAGCTTTTTGTTGGTAAATAATGTGTGAATGTGTTTCTAAAACGCGCTTTTGAACGAGTTTCGTAAATTTTTTTTGCATAGAAACATATATTTGCAATTTTTTATATATGGCGTTTATGATGCAAATATTTTATAAAAACAACTAACAAAATTTTAACTACTTGCATGCTCTGGCTTGACATTGGCGTCTATGCACATAACCATTTAGTGAAATCTCGGCAATGTCCACGCCTCGAGCTTCTCAATTTTGTATCTCCGGGAACAGTTTAGCTATGGCGTTCACATATAGATGAATGTTCCTGCCAAGAGCATGGCTTTCACTTATATCTCTTACAGAAATATAAAAAAAAATATGATCCGGATAGTCATTGTACGATCTGACGTGGAAACGCCCGGCAGAAGAACGAACAACTTTTATTCGTGGCTGCACAAATCCTCACAACATTTGTCTTATTATAAATAGAAAACGAAGGGATTTTCGCGTTAGTTCGAGACGAAAAAGGGTGCCGTTAAGTATGAAAGGTTTACGTTTCTGCCCGTTGTTTTGGCATAGCGATCAACCTTGTACATTTCGTATCACGAATCCCTCTAGTATCTTTGCGCCCTTGAAAGTTTGGGCAACAAAAAAAAAATAACGCTAGAACGTTTGACATAACAATCATCAACCACGTATTCGAGCAAAACAATACAAGGTCGGATGGAGTTCTACAATCATATTTCGTAGAGATGTGCCGAGGAAGAGAGCTTTATGATATTTTAATCCACGTCGTCTTCAACGAATGTAATAGGCTTAGATTCGATTGTCTTGTTCAAATTTCAATTGCGCATATATAGTGATATAAACTGCGGCGCTGGAACTGTATTTTTGTGTTGGTGGTGATTACCTTGAGTTTCATACTATACAAGGAGGTGGACTAATAATAAACGAGCTAGCTGAGCATGAGATGTCGTCCTGACTATTTTCTGTTCTTCTAAGTTTCGGAGTTTTTCTTCTACCCCTCGCAAAAACGACCACTTTGCATTAACGCGTTTGAATTTACAACTTCTTTGGCGATTACAATATTTACTGTATTTGCTTCAGTTCTAGTATGTCTGTATGTTTGTCCTGCTCAGTATTTCACAACACTCAAAATACAAAAAAGGTCTTACCTCTTGGAATAATCACATTGAAGCCATGACTCCTGACTCATCATGAACCCTTGGACCAAACAACATAACCTACGTTCTGCACCTCCCCTTGTCATCAAGCTGGCGTACGACACGTACGTCAGACCTATAATATAATATGCGACTGCCATCTCGAATCCTCATCAAATTTACCTAATTAACACTCACAAAGCAGCTCAAAACAGTCCTGCCCGTTTCATATTGTCTACCTATAACCCTTTGTTCAGTGTTTCCGCCTTGAAAAGCTAACTAACCATGTCCTTTTTGCAGCTCCGCAGGAAAGTCTCTGAGCTCTGCCTTTTTCATAAAATATACTACCACATTCCATACCTACCCTTCCCCCCGACCGAATATTTTCGCGACTTAACAAACCATGTGCCATCAAACGGATTTTAGGCTCCACAAACACATTTAATTGATCATTTCTTCCCCAGGCAATGAGTAACTGGAACAACCTCCCATCATGCATTTTCACCACTGTAGACACGAATAATTTCCTATCTTGTATTAAACTTCATTTTTCGTCTTACTAGTTGCATGGTTTCTTTAATTATGAGCAGTCCTGAGTGTTTTTAGTGTTTAAGTTTTAGTTTCCTTTCGTGTTTTTTTTTGTGTTTGCGTTTTTGTATAGTGTAAATCTCGAATACCCCCCCCCCCTTTATGTAATGTCCGTCACGGGCAATTAAGGTCAAAATAAACGATATGAAATGAAAGGGTCAGGAGCATTCGTTCGGCCAAAGAAATGTTACTTGCTTTCTAGAAGGCCGAAAATATAATTAGCGTTCTTGTGAAGTAATATGCATGTCACTGTATTTGATGTTTTCCAGATAAATATGTGATATGCGACTCGGTTATAAGGATGATAAACGCTGAAGTTTCCTGCTTTAACAAAATGCTAGCGAAAATACTGTACAGTGCCTGTTTTGGCGAAGTGTGTCTGAGATGAAACGTTTGGAAAACAACCTGCACCGTTTTCACCTTAATAACTATGCACTCCAGTAGTGTTAATAAATGGTTTCTTAAAAAATAGACAAATCCGACCCGGTTGCTAAGATACGCGTCCCTGAAATAAACCGCTTCGACCGATTCTCCTTCCGATGGTCCAAACAGGGTGTTTTTTCGGGGGCAAGGGGGACAGGGAGCGTACTGAAATTGACGCACACCGCTCAATCTAAATTTAATACTTAATTAACTAATTGTATTTCATGATTCTACAAAAACTTTTCAGGATTCCACCTCTTCGTCAAGATATCCCGTACTGAGTTAGGCTGCTGCGACATGATCTCTTACCGGTTTTCAGAGCGGTACGTTTTTTGGGCAACTGCGCCTTCGCAGGGAACCCGCAGAACACAACCTAGACGTCTTATATTTCGTCAAATAGCTACCCCACGATGTAGACTACATCATTTCAGGGTAAAGTTGTGAGATACGCCCTGGTTGTTGAGGTAAGAGGCTCAGAATGTGGCTAATTCGAAAGAATCACGTTCCGAAAGGGCGAACCCTAGAGTATTGTGGGAAAGTGCGCCCCCGCCAGGAACCTGCACGTGCAACCTATATGGCTCGAAATTATTTAAACATATAGTAAAAGAGTTGTGCTACTAGATTCCCCTGAAACTTTGCGAGATTCGCCTTGATTCTCGAGAAAAGAGGAGTTGAATTTGGCTATTTGGAAAGAATCACGTTCCGAAAGTGCGAATGCTCGAGTACTTCGGAAAAGTGCGCCTTTCGCATGAACCTGCGGCTTGCAACCTATATGGCTAGAAATTATTTAAACATCTGTCCAAAGAGTTGTGCTGCATGATTCCCCTGACACTTTGCGAGACTCGCCTTGATTCTTGAGAAAAAGAGGAGTTGAATGTGGCTATTTGGAAAGAATCACGCTCCGAAAGCGCGAACCCTCGAGTATTTTGGAAAAATGCACCTTTAGCGTGAACCTGCAGCGAGCAACCTAAATGGCTTAAAATTATGTAAAACTCTGCTCAATTAGTTTTACTACATGGTTCCCCGAGAACTTTGCGAGATTCACCCTGGTTGCTAAGATAAAAGGCGGTGAATTCGGGTATACTTTGAAAGAATCACGTTCCGAAAGGACGAAACCTTGAGTATTTTGGGAAAGTGCGCTCCCACCAGGAACCTGAGGGGTGTAACCTATATGGCTTAAAAATATTAAACACCTACCAAAAGTGCTGTGCTGCATGATTCTCCTGAAACGTTGCGAGATTCGCCTCGATTCTTGAGATAAAAGGCGTTGAATTTGGCTACTTCGAAAGAATCCCGTTCCGAAAGGGCAAACTCTCGAGTATTTTGGGAAAGTGCGCCTTTTGCAGGAACCTGCAGCGTGCAAGTTATATTAAATTAAATTATTTAAGGGTCTGCTCAATTTGTTTTACTACATGGTTCCCCCGAACCTTTGCTGAATTCACCCTGGTTGTTGAGATAAGAGACTTTGAATGTGGCTACTTCGAAAGAATCGCTATCCAAAGAAGGAAGCCAACGAGTTTTTTTTTAGAAAGTGCGTCTACGCCAGGAACTTGCAGAATTAGACGTACTCGGCCTACAACAATTGGAGTATGTACTCAAATAATTGTACTACATGTTTGCCAGAGACCTTCGCAGAACTCGCCCCGGTTGTTGAGATAAGAGATGAAGTTAGCCACTCTGAAAAAGCGAACCGGCGATAAGTTTTAGGAAATACGCTTCCTCTTGAAACCTGCAGTGAATCAAATTTCACGGCTTCAAATACTTGAAATACTTCGCCAAATATTTCAAGTACTTGATGTCCACCAAACTATATATATATATATATATATATATATTTATTATTATATATATTTATATGTATATATATATATATATATATACAGGGTGTTTTTTTATCTTAACAGATTTGTTTAAAAAAAGCCGTGAAAGTTACACTTATGCCGCTTGTGGAGGTGAGTTATACGGCCAGGGGGAAATATTATAGGGGGCTAATCGTAATGATCAGTCGGATAATTAATTAAAATTTGTTAATTAACTTTTTAATTGATGAAAATAGACATATGGTTCCAATTAGAAACTTGCTCAGCGTCATCGAAAACCCCTAAATCAGTCATTTTCAGAAAGACCTTGAGCGTGTGAGAAGCGTAGTAGTGCACCAAAGTTACCACTCGTGGAGCAGGTACAAGGCTGGGGCTAGATAAGAGGCGGAAAAATCGCGCGGGCGCCTTATCGCAACCTCTAGCTTTGTACCTGCTCCACGAGCGGTAACTTCAGTTCACTACTACGTTTCAGGATTAAAAGCGCTAAAAAAACGAGGACGAGTAAAAGAAGATACACACACAGTAGAGCGCACTAAGTGTGTCTTCTTTTACTGGTCCTTGTTTTTTTAGCGCTTTTAATCCTGAAATGTACAACGAACTAGTCCAAGTGAATACCCTTTCACTACTACGCTTCTCACGCGCTCAAAGTCTTTCTGAATATGTCTGATTTTGGGGTTTTCGATTATTAATTTATTAATTAAAAAGTTAATTAACGAATTTTATTTAACTAGCCGACTGATCATTACGATTAGCCCCCTATAATATGTCCCCCTGGCCGTATAACTCACCTCCACAAGCGGCATAAGTGTAACTTTCACGACTTTTTTTAAACAAATCTGTTAAGCTTAAAAAAAAACACCATGTATATATATATATATATATATATATATATATATATCCGACGAAATTGCCGTTTGCGTTGTCTTTTATTATAGGAATTGCCCCAAAACATGTTTTTTTGGTCAAAATTAAAAATTCGACCCTAAATCCGTGCCTGAGTTGAGATGAAATCACCCATATATATATATATATATATATTTTTTTTTTTTCTTGAAGGAATTATGTGTCAGCAGGGAGAAAAGGTTGGACGTTTTGTTCGCCGCGTCAGAAGAAAGGCAGAAAGGCCATAACACAAAAAGGACGGAACGGCTGACGTGTCGTAGAACGTGGCGGAAAGGTCAAGATTGCCATTGCCACGCATGTTCATCGTAATTGCATTAGAAAGATGCGTTGGCCATTTTGATGTACATGTATGTGGCGCTGAATCCGATTAGACATAAACAATATAGGCGTATCGCGAGTTTACGCGACTCATGTGATGCCTTCATTTGCTGATGCCGGGCCCTATTCCGCCATTTTTAAAGAACGTGACGTCTTGATTGGCTCAGGCCACGGTGGATTATGGTAATTTTTTAAATTATTTAACCTCCCAATGTTGTTATAAACGTGACGTCAGTCCCCGGTTTCCACTGCACTACAGACTTTTTTTATTCCAAACGCCACGAGATAGTGCTCCGGTCTTTGACGTGCCAGAGAACTTCCGGTTTCTAAAAAAACATGAAAAAAGGCCACCTTACACCGCTGCTTGAAATGTAGATAAAACTTCACAGCGCCAGTACACACGGTAGATGAAACGTTTAGCCTCCAATTCTCCAGGTGAACGCCAAGAGAACGAAGGAATGCAAAATCTCTTAAATTGTTTCGAGTATTATTGTAAACCAGTTTGCCTCCTCCAAGATGTAACACTGTACAGCCGAAGGCCCTCGTTAAATCTATAACTTTGTTTTTCGTGTAGCATTTATGCTTTCTAGCACTGGTGACTTATTCAAGGTCAACAGGCTTGGAAAGACGGTGCGACCGGAAGTCGCTTGGGGCTCAAGCGGCAGTTCGTGTTTGTAAACAGCAAAAAGGTCTATACCACATGATTGACGAAAGAAAAGTAATTGCACAGTACCAAAATATTTTATATATGAGACATCGTACGCTGCCGTCACCGCGGCAGCTTATGCAACCCCAATATTTACTGAGAAAACGCATGCGGGTAGTGCGACGTGCTTATCATCATTCGCGCGCGTCTTGCAATCTATCACGTGGTTTTGACACTAGTTTTGTGGGTTTTTTATTGAAAGAAGTGTCAAAACCACATAATAAACGACAAGGCGTGCGCGAATGGTGATACGTCGTGCGCGTAACGTTTCTTTCGACGGACACAAAAAAACCCGACCTACGAGTAATATACAGCTTCGCTGTCGAAAAAACAAATATATATATACATATCCCGCTCAACCCCGGATAACGTTTTCACTTTTCGGCGATTCACAGGCTGAGAGGTTTCCGGCTTCTGTTGTCTAGTCATAATCTGAAATCTTATGCTGAATTATACAACATATACCTACTTTAAAATAAAATCAGATTACAATTTTTCTTTGTACTGTGATCGAAAACGTAGAAAAATGTTTGAACAGCAGTAGAGGCTTTCTTACACGACGTTTCGGGAAGAGACTTTCCTTCTTCAAGTGTGCAGAAAATACAGTTTCAAAGCGTTTTTAGAGAGACCAAAGGAGAGGAGGAACATTGAAAAAATCGAAAGAAAAAAGTCAGATATATAATAGTAGAAGTAAAAACACTTGAGCATGGAAAAAAACTACATTCCAACAAAACACACATATATAAAAAATATATAATAAAAAAATAATAATAAAAAAATATATATAAAAATAAAGTGGTAGTTTTAAGGGGAACACGGTCGCGGCACTCGTTAGCGAAACCAAGAAAATATATCACAGGCACCGGCCTCCGTCACGTTAGAGTCAGAGCTCCAGATCCAGAAAAAACAACATACAGGGGTCAAGTCGAGTGAGCCTAAGCCAGTATAACGCCGAAGGAAACGAAGGTCATAAATAAGCCCGAAGTGTGTGTAAACGGACACCAGAAATGTCACACGTGGGTGGCACCGCTCAACAGAATGCCGAGAAATACTCCTTAAAACGCCGCCCAGCTCAATCTCCCCCCTCCCCACCCTCAAAAAAAAAAAAAAAAAAAAAGAGAAGAGGGAAGTTAGCCGGCGACGTCCCCACATCCCAATGTTTCTAGCTCTCCCCTCAAAGAGCTTTAGCTCTCCCCCGCTCTCCTCTGCGATGGGGGAGGTGGTTTGCCTGTAGTATACTAAAAAAATACAAAAATACAAAAACCTACAACAGCCTATGTAAGTTTCCTTTTGAGATGTTCATACCAAGCGGGGTTAGGGTTTTAAATTTAGATATATAAAAGGACTCCTTATTTTTGCGTGTAATATCATTTTTGAAACTGCTTTCCACAATGATAATTTTTAGGTGCGTATGAATGTCGTGGTCGTCGGAGTTAAAGTGTTTAGCGACTGGTGTTTGTACTTTATTTACAATGTCAGACTTATGGCCATAAAATCGCTCTTTCATAGAATTTTTAGTTTCTCCTACGTATTGCTTCTCACACAGCGTGCAGTTAGTAGAGAGTTTTAGTAGATCGTTCCAATACCTCCGATACCCCCGATAACGATACTATATATGTAAGCGCAAAGGCGGAGGCAGAGTATCGGGTATCGTTATCGGAGTCATCGGAACGATCTACTAAAACTCTCTAATAACATATATAACGTCAGGGGTTTTGCAGTCGATATGCTGTTTAATATTTACATAGAAATCTGATCCGTAGCTCGAAATTTTATCAGCGGTCAAAACGAAGGGGCAAAGTTGGCAAGGAGTGTGGAGGCAAGGACCACAACCGCCGAATGAACTGGGTTTTTTTATATACGAGGGACATAACATCCTCCCAAGATTCCGATGCTTACGGAATGTGACAAATGGTGATTCGGGAAATATTTTTTTTTAAGTTTATCGTCGGCATGTAAGATGTTTAAATGGCGTTTCAATATGGAATTCAGGCTTGATAGGTTCGAATAGTAGTTTATAACCAACGGCACCCTTGTTTCGTTGGAGTGAGGCTGTCGTGTGATTTCAAGGAGTGTGCTACGTTCCAGAGTGGATGCCTTTCTTGTGGCGTCGTCGAGAATAGATGCAGGATATTTTCTTTTGAATAGTGTGTTCTTCAAGGACGTTACGTTTTCCTTAAAGTTCGATTCTTCAGAACAAATTCTACGCAACCGAAGGAATTGGCTGTAAGGTATATTATTTTTTTGACATTTTGGGTGGTAGCTATCATAGCGTAGAACCTGGCGTTTGTCTGTAGGCTTTCTGTACAACTCCGTTACCAAATGGCTTCCCATCTTTTTAACGTTAACGTCGAGAAAGTTCATAGAGTCTGATGAGTAATTACAAGTAAATTTAATTGTACGGTGACAACCGTTGAGGTAACTTAGAAAAGAGAGGAGTGCATCTTCAGTGTCATTCCAAATGATAAATATATCGTCAATATACCAAAGATATATGGCGGGAATCTTAGCGTAAGTCCACACAAAGGTCTCCTCAAACTTGCCCATAAAATTGTTAGCGTAATTTGGAGACATTCTCGACCTCATGGCCGCGCCTTGAATTTGCAAATAATGATCATCATCAAACATAAAGTCATTGCAGTCTAAAATTAATTCCATTAAGCGCAGAATACAGCTACTGTCTGCGAGAGACGAAGGGTGGAGAGAGAGGAATTCCTCCACGGCTGCCAGTCTCTCATTATGTTGGATGTTAGTGTACAAAGAGCTCACATCGATAGTAACGAGAATGCTCTCCTGTGATATTAAGCCGGATCCGTTCATATGGTCGATAAGATTAAGAAAGTGTGTGATGTCCTTTACGTAAATCACCAAGCGTTATCCTGGCTTTCTCGCATCCAAGAGCCGTCGGGTCGGCTAGCGAGATGGGCACTAACCCTGCAACAGCACGACTATGTCGTGCGGTATCGGAAGGGGAGCACGAACGTGGTGGCCGACGCTCTGTCGCGGGCCCCAACTGTGAGTTCGGCTTCCTCCGAGGTGGGTGCATTTTTGAACTTCTGAGGGCGAAATGAGAATGTATGTGAAAATGTGCGTTTGGCCCTGTAGGGAGCTTGTGATGCGTCACTGAAGTGGTCAGGGAATCGGTTGCGTGAGGAATCGAAATTGAAACAGATGGTTTGCAGGCGACAAATCGCAGCTAAAAACATTAAAGGGATACTGAAGCGAAACTTGAAATACACCTATTATGGTCAGAAATAGGTTTAATATGATCAATGATATCCATATTTCATAATCGCGCGTTTGTATTTTGAACGGATGGCTATATTTTTCACCCTGAGGGGCCCGATTGGGCGCGCGCTCAAAAATCAGCCATCGGAGAGCCCGATGCGTCTTGGGATATTCGGCGCATTTGTGACGTCACTTGTGCCAGACGGGAAAGGCTACGGCGTGAATGTTGTGGTTACGGGCGTTGCCACTTGGTGGCGCGTCGACGATTTACAACCTGTGACAACCTGGCCGTTTGAGATGTGCAAGGGCTGCACGCACGCTGCACCACGGCAAGTCGGCAACCACGGCAGCACTGACAAAACCAACTCGGAGGCCGGATTCTCAAAGCGAACTTACGACGAAAAAAGTGCGTACGACAAATTTGAAAGAAAACCCGTATTCTCGAAACTAAATTGTCGTAACTTTTGCGCAGGTTACGACAGCTTCGAAGCTGTCTTACGCATTTTTTCCGATCAAAGCCGCATGGCCGACAGCGTCGCTCAGTTACATGGTCGCGACGACCAACGGACATTTTTTTTCTACGTGCTCTTCTCGCGCGTCCCAACTTCAACCAGCAAGAAAAAAGGAAGGAGTACTTGAAACAGACCGAACAGACCACGACGAACAAGAACGCTGGATCCACAAACACCCGAGAAGAGCTACAACGGCCAGGATTTCACCGACCAAGCGAGCTCGGATAGTAGGCCTAGAGCAACACCGACTCGACGCACCGTTGCTCCGGCGATCCTTGGCCAAGACCGTCTGCCCACGACCGGCTGGCCTGCTGAATGGAATATGGCCGCGCGACCCTTGTGGACCCTTCCCGGATGAATAGTTTGATCCCTGAACTAAATTTCAGAGGTCAATCTTTTCCCCTTGGCATCTCGATCTCTTTGTTTTCCGGGGCAGCGGGGACGAACGCTGTCGTCGAAAAGGGACTCTCATTGATTCTATCTCCTTGTTTTGTGTGATAGAGCTCAAATAAACGCCATACGGATTACCTTCGCAACACGGTATGTACACTTTGTTATTAGTATGCCATTTTTATTCTGACACGACGCTACGTCACTGTCGAGCTATAGCAGTTCGTGGGAGCTGCGCGATGTCGGTCCAACCTTTCTTTGCCGAGTGTCACGTCAGTATCGATTAGCAATCGTGAAAGATCGGTCCCGAAGCGCTTACCGAAACGCGGTCTAAAACAACGAATCCAGCACTTCGATCAAACGCGCGCGTCCGCTCCGAGTGTGAACAGGTATTTGCGTGGCTCTTGCTGACACTCTCGTAGTTGAAACGTGTCTTTTTTAACGTCGGCTCGCAACTCGCAGCAACTAATACCGGCCGTGCCAGAAGCGTGCTCGCGTGTTGTCGTGCATAGAGTCGCAACGAGAACGAGCTCACTGTGGCCAACTACGCTTAGGCTTTCTCCGCCAAGGCTTTGCAAACGCGTTCAGGCCTAGGCTAATTCTGCCGGCACGCCGTATTTCCGCAGAACGGCGCTGCTCCTATGCCACAAGTGATGTCACGAGAACTTCCCACCATCCACCAGATGAGAAGTTGAAATCGTTTAATTAGGTTTAAAATTAGTTCTCCTGTGTTTTACAGCGCGATATTGATATCTCCGAGGTGATGCCTGTCCCTAGCCTATTTTTATGCAAAAATATGGGCGCTAAAATTTCGTTTCAGTACCCCTTTAAGGTTTTCCCTGAACCAGTCAAGTCTGCGTTAGAACATGGCTAAACTTTCTGTGCAGTGATGCTGTGATAACAAAAACCAGGACGTACTTTCAAAACTTCGCAGGGTATCATAACTACCCTCTTCGTCTGATTGCCATATGTAAAAAAGAGATATCCTAAGGACTGCTGCAGCCATTACCGAAAAAAAAGTAACGAGAGAAGTTTTACGTCACTTGCAAATAAAAAAGACGCGTTACCGGTCTACGTTACCTAAAATAAGGTAAGTCGATACCATTAGCCTTATAATAAAACTAGGGTTCAGATTTTTCGGTTTAAACTGATAAAAACCGATAAAAGTACGCCGAATTTATATTCGGAAATTCGGTTTTAACCAAAAAAGGTCAGTTTTTAGGTTCGGAATTTTCGATATAAACCGAGAAAAACCAATAAAAGTACGTCGAATTCATTTTCTAAAATTCAGTTTTAACTGGAAAAGGTCACTTTGACTTTCCAGTCGTACCTCAGAGCCGTAGCGAAAAACTGGAACGACAGTGTTTATAAACGTGTCCGAATGTATGAGATACATGGGTGCCATCACGACGTTTTGGTTTAATGTGTGCGCACCACCGATCGGAACGTGAAGTCCGAAATGCACCATGACTTCGCCATGTATGAACGTGTTTTCAAACTCGCTGTAAGGAAGACTGATTTGATGCAAGCTCTGCGTGTTGTGTGGTGCATCAAAACGTCGCACCGTGCCTCTTTTGGCGGTCACAATTGGTTGATTGGCCGATTTGGGCTAAGGCAGCGCTTCATCTCCTCAGCCTGCTAGTGTCCAGTGTTAGCGTTGAGAGGGCATTCTCGAAGCTCAGTTTCAGGTTAGCAGAAAAGAAAGAGATGAAGCGCTGCCTATTATTTTTATTATTATTATTATTAAAGTACATGTGTGTGTGTACTATAATAAGATCACGTAATCCTGATATACAGAAGGTGAAGTTCCATGATTTTGGGCATAGGCTTCTTATCTCACTTGTTTGTACTTCTGTGCTTTTTTCTTGTTTCTTTTACAGTTGCGCACATTTGCCAAATAAAGTGTCCATTTCCTTTTCAATCTATCTGTGCCGTTATCCTTTGAGTGATCACAAATATCAGAGCTACAAGGATATTCTGATCCGGTGTCCGTTGGTGTTTATTTTATATTAACCGAGAAAGCCGATAAAACTTTTGGGAC
>JABSTQ010003516.1:0-27696 GCA_013358835.2 Ixodes persulcatus
ATAAGGCAAGTAGAGCATTTTTCGGTTTCCTCTAGCGGAGCGCATCTTTGCGCCAGTGAACTTGCCCCTCCGTAGCAGGGGCGCGCAACGCACCTGTACCATACCTCCTTCCATCATATATGAGAAAGTTGCGAATAAGGCAAGTAGAGCATTTTTCGGTTTCCTCTAGCGGAGCGCATCTTTGCGCCAGTGAACTTGCCCCTCCGTAGCAGGGGCGCGCAACGCACCTGTACCATACCTCCTTCCATCATATATGAGAAAGTTGCGAATAAGGCATGTAGAGCATTTTTCGGTTTCCTCTAGCGGAGCGCATCTTTGCGCCAGTGAACTTGCCCCTCCGTAGCAGGGGCGCGCAACGCACCTGTACCATACCTCCTTCCATCATATATGAGAAAGTTGCGAATAAGGCATGTAGAGCATTTTTCGGTTTCCTCTAGCGGAGCGCATCTTTGCGCCAGTGAACTTGCCCCTCCGTAGCAGGGGCGCGCAACGCACCTGTACCATACCTCCTTCCATCATATATGAGAAAGTTGCGAATAAGGCAAGTAGAGCATTTTTCGGTTTCCTCTAGCGGAGCGCATCTTTGCGCCAGTGAACTTGCCCCTCCGTAGCAGGGGCGCGCAACGCACCTGTACCATACCTCCTTCCATCATATATGAGAAAGTTGCGAATAAGGCATGTAGAGCATTTTTCGGTTTCCTCTAGCGGAGCGCATCTTTGCGCCAGTGAACTTGCCCCTCCGTAGCAGGGGCGCGCAACGCACCTGTACCATACCTCCTTCCATCATATATGAGAAAGTTGCGAATAAGGCATGTAGAGCATTTTTCGGTTTCCTCTAGCGGAGCGCATCTTTGCGCCAGTGAACTTGCCCCTCCGTAGCAGGGGCGCGCAACGCACCTGTACCATACCTCCTTCCATCATATATGAGAAAGTTGCGAATAAGGCATGTAGAGCATTTTTCGGTTTCCTCTAGCGGAGCGCATCTTTGCGCCAGTGAACTTGCCCCTCCGTAGCAGGGGCGCGCAACGCACCTGTACCATACCTCCTTCCATCATATATGAGAAAGTTGCGAATAAGGCAAGTAGAGCATTTTTCGGTTTCCTCTAGCGGAGCGCATCTTTGCGCCAGTGAACTTGCCCCTCCGTAGCAGGGGCGCGCAACGCACCTGTACCATACCTCCTTCCATCATATATGAGAAAGTTGCGAATAAGGCAGTAGAGCATTTTTCGGTTTCCTCTAGCGGAGCGCCATCTTTGCGCCAGTGAACTTGCCCCTCCGTAGCAGGGGCGCGCAACGCACCTGTACCATACCTCCTTCCATCATATATGAGAAAGTTGCGAATAAGGCATGTAGAGCATTTTTCGGTTTCCTCTAGCGGAGCGCATCTTTGCGCCAGTGAACTTGCCCCTCCGTAGCAGGGGCGCGCGACGCACCTGTACCATACCTCCTTCCATCATATATGAGAATGTTGCGAATAAGGCATGTAGAGCATTTTTCGATTTCCTCTAGCGGAGCGCATCTTTGCGCCAGTGAACTTGCCCCTCCGTAGCAGGGGCGCGCAACGCACCTGTACCATACCTCCTTCCATCATATATGAGAAAGTTGCGAATAAGGCATGTAGAGCATTTTTCGGTTTCCTCTAGCGGAGCGCATCTTTGCGCCAGTGAACTTGCCCCTCCGTAGCAGGGGCGCGCAACGCACCTGTACCATACCTCCTTCCATCATATATGAGAAAGTTGCGAATAAGGCATGTAGAGCATTTTTCGGTTTCCTCTAGCGGAGCGCATCTTTGCGCCAGTGAACTTGCCCCTCCGTAGCAGGGGCGCGCAACGCACCTGTACCATACCTCCTTCCATCATATATGAGAAAGTTGCGAATAAGGCAATGTAGAGCATTTTTCGGTTTCCTCTAGCGGAGCGCATCTTTGCGCCAGTGAACTTGCCCCTCCGTAGCAGGGGCGCGCAACGCACCTGTACCATACCTCCTTCCATCATATATGAGAAAGTTGCGAATAAGGCAAGTAGAGCATTTTTCGGTTTCCTCTAGCGGAGCGCATCTTTGCGCCAGTGAACTTGCCCCTCCGTAGCAGGGGCGCGCAACGCACCTGTACCATACCTCCTTCCATCATATATGAGAAAGTTGCGAATAAGGCAAGTAGAGCATTTTTCGGTTTCCTCTAGCGGAGCGCATCTTTGCGCCAGTGAACTTGCCCCTCCGTAGCAGGGGCGCGCGACGCACCTGTACCATACCTCCTTCCATCATATATGAGAAAGTTGCGAATAAGGCATGTAGAGCATTTTTCGGTTTCCTCTAGCGGAGCGCATCTTTGCGAAAGTGAACTTGCCCCTCCGTAGCAGGGGCGCGCAACGCACCTGTACCATACCTCCTTCCATCATATATGAGAAAGTTGCGAATAAGGCATGTAGAGCATTTTTCGGTTTCCTCTAGCGGAGCGCATCTTTGCGCCAGTGCACTTGCCCCTCCGTAGCAGGGGCGCGCAACGCACCTGTACCATACCTTCTTCCATCATATATGAGAAAGTTGCGAATAAGGCATGTAGAGCATTTTTCGGTTTCCTCTAGCGGAGCGCATCTTTGCGCCAGTGAACTTGCCCCTCCGTAGCAGGGGCGCGCAACGCACCAGTACCATACCTCCTTCCATCATATATGAGAAAGTTGCGAATAAGGCAAGTAGAGCATTTTTCGGTTTCCTCTAGCGGAGCGCATCTTTACGCCAGTGAACTTGCCCCTCCATAGCAGGGGCGCGCAACGCACCTGTACCATACCTCTTTCCATCATATATGAGAAAGTTGCGAATAAGGCATGTAGTGCATTTTTCGGTTTCCTCTAGCGGAGCGCATCTTTGCGCCAGTGAACTTGCCCCTCCGTAGCAGGGGCGCGCAACGCACCTGTACCATACCTCCTTCCATCATATATGAGAAAGTTGCGAATAAGGCAAGTAAAGCATTTTTCGGTTTCCTCCAGCGGAGCGCATCTTTGCGCCAGTGAACTTGCCCCTCCGTAGGAGGGGCGCGCAACGCACCTGTACCATACCGAATAAGGCATGTAGAGCATTTTTCGGTTTCCTCTAGCGGAGCGCATCTTTGCGCCAGTGAACTTGCCCCTCCGTAGCAGGGGCGCGCAACGCACCTGTACCATACCTCCTTCCATCATATATGAGAAAGTTGCGAATAAGGCATGTAGAGCATTTTTCGGTTTCTTCTAGCGGAGCGCATCTTTGCGCCAGTAAACTTGCCCCTCCGTAGCAGGGGCGCGCAACGCACCTGTACCATACCTCCTTCCATCATATATGAGAAAGTTGCGAATAAGGCAAGTAGAGCATTTTTCGGTTTCCTCTAGCGGAGCGCATCTTTGCGCCAGTGAACTTGCCCCTCCGTAGCAGGGGCGCGCAACGCACCTGTACCATACCTCCTTCCATCATATATGAGAAAGTTGCGAATAAGGCAAGTAGAGCATTTTTCGGTTTCCTCTAGCGGAGTGCATCTTTGCGCCAGTGAACTTGCCCCTCCGTAGCAGGGGCGCGCAACGCACCTGTACCATATCTCCTTCCATCATATATGAGAAAGTTGCGAATAAGGCAAGTAGAGCATTTTTCGGTTTCCTCTAGCGGAGCGCATCTTTGCGCCAGTGAACTTGCCCCTCCGTAGCAGGGGCGCGCAACGCACCTGTACCATACCTCCTTCTATCATATATGAGAAAGTTGCGAATAAGGCAAGTAGAGCATTTTTCGGTTTCCTCTAGCGGAGTGCATCTTTGCGCCAGTGAACTTGCCCCTCCGTAGCAGGGGCGCGCAACGCACCTGTACCATACGTCCTTCCATCATATATGAGAAAGTTGCGAATAAGGCAAGTAGAGCATTTTTCGGTTTCCTCTAGCGGAGCGCATCTTTGCGCCAGTGAACTTGCCCCTCCGTAGCAGGGGCGCGCAACGCACCTGTACCGTACCTCCTTCCATCATATATGAGAAAGTTGCGAATAAGGCAAGTAGAGCATTTTTCGGTTTCCTCTAGCGGAGCGCATCTTTGCGCCAGTGAAATTGCCCCTCAGTAGCAGGGGCGCGCAACGCACCTGTACCATACCTCCTTCCATCATATATGAGAAAGTTGCGAATAAGGCATGTAGAGCATTTTTCGGTTTCCTCTAGCGGAGCGCATCTTTGCGCCAGTGAACTTGCCCCTCCGTAGCAGGGGCGCGCAACGCACCTGTACCATACCTCCTTCCATCATATATGACGGCGGTGAGGCGATAGCTTCGCACTTCGGCTACGAGGAAGCAGACTCGCTGGCGCAAAGGTGCGCTTCTATAGAAGATTGCAAATCTGGAGGCCGCCATGTTCCAGCTCGTGTGAGCAAGCACGTGCAATAGACGATATGCGAAATGCACAGCGCCATGTAGCGAGGCGCCGAAGAGCATGCTCCGTCTCACCATGGCCTCCAAGATCCCGAGGCGCGCATGGTGACATGGGCCGTGTTCCAAAATTTACTCGATCTTACTCGGTAAGGGTTCTGGATCTTGGCGTTCTAAAATTTACCTGCGTCCAGTGTTTTACAATCTGCGTTGTCCCGTGACACGACCCGCCGGAGTAACTCGGATTCATTTGGGTAAGATTTGGAACACAGCCATAGTCTCAACATGGCCTCCGAAGCTTTTCGCGCGCTGGCTGCGCTCCTCAGGCCATTGGATTCGCAGCAGGTAGAGACTCTTACTGCCGGGCGCTTGGTGGTACTTGCAACCAAACCAATCAATATAGAAAGAAATAGCCGCGAATTATCATAATCGCCGTTATTGTCTTTGTACAGAACTTAGTAGCAGCGCGAAATGTATTCTCCGCGTCTCGCTGCAACACACAGACCTTTGAGTCTTGACAAGCAAGAAGCTGATCAAATTTAAAGGTTCATCTTTTCAAAGCGCGAAAAGTGTAAAACAAATGTCCGTGCACGTAATTGAAGTTCAGAAAGCTGTTCTGATACATGACGACGAAAATGTTTGTATGCCTGTCCCGCCCGCCCATACAGTATCCACAGAGGGCAAATATACAGGGTGTTTCACGAAAGGTGGACAAATTCAATATGGCAAAAAGTACGCGTCGCAAAAAAAAAAAAAAATCTTGCGTCGTTTTGGTCTTGGGCCAGGGGCCTATTTAGGAAAATTATTAAAGTGCGAGATAATTAGATTGTTAATAATTTTGCGTAATTAACTTTTTTAATGTTGTGTTTAAGGGCATGGTTTTAATTATAAAATTGCTCGACATCATCGAAAAACACTAAATCAACAAATTGCAGAATGATAGAAGGCACGCAAAACATTTTGTGGCTTCCTGAAAAACCGCACAAATTCGACGGGTTTTTAAGTTTCGTTTTGCTATCGAGCGCAACTCGGCCCCGGCGGCACCGCGCCCCGTGGAGAAATAGTGCAACCAGCCTCTGCTGCGCATCGCGTGACGCAGCAGAGGCTGGTTGCACTATTCCTCCACGGGGCGCGGTGCCGCCGGGGCCGAGTTGCGCTCCGATAGCAAAACGAAACTTAAAAACCCGTCGAATTTGTGCGGTTTTTCAGGAAGCCACAAAATGTTTCGCGTGCCTTCTATCATTCTGCAATTTGTTGATTTAGTGTTTTTCGATGATGTCGAGCAATTTTCTAATTAAAACCATGCCCTTAAACACGATATTAAAAGAGTTAATTACGCAAAAAATAATTTAGAACATAATTATCCTGGACTTTAATAATTTTCCTATATAGGCCCCTGGCCCAGGATTAAAACGACACAAGTCTTTTTTTTGTTGTTGTTGTTGCGACGCGTAGTTTTCGCAATATCGAATTTGTCCGCCTTTCGCGAAACACCCTGTAGATTCGCACTGAATCTTACATTCTGAGGCATCCTCCAGTGAAGCAGCGCAAAGACCGGAGCAGCGAATAAAATATTCGGCAGAGACACTTAAGACCGCTTACGTGTACGAATTCGAAAGCATTCTTACATGCAGCGTATTCCTACAAGCAGCGCGCCACGTCTTCCTCTTTCACAAACGGCGCTCCGGCGGTGACATCAGTATACCCCACTGCGCAGGTGCAGCGCGCCCGCCGGCTCCACGGCTTCCGTGGCGGTGCACCTGCGTTGGTGTGCTTTTTTTTTGGTGTTTTATTTCTCAGGCGCGTCCGCTTGGACCCCAAGAGGCCTCGCCGGCTTCTGTGACGAAGCATGCAGCTAATATGACGCGTCGCAGCCAATGGGATTTTGAATTCCGTTTCGCTCAGCCAATGGGCATTTATGTGCCGTTTTCGCTGCTACCAACTACGGCTACAGACGCCGCCGGCTTCGCTCCATGAGACAGTTAATGCTTTCGCATTAAAATTACGAATCAACAAAGATCAACTTGTATCTATTCCAATGATGAGAGCAATGAAAATTCAAGCTTCTTGCCACAGGATCACACATGACAGCGTACTTTGAGGAGATTGTTTCCGTCTCTGGTATGGCTATAAGCGCCGCAAGCGGAGATCTATAGAACTGGCTCGGCTCGCTTTTTCTGCTGGGCAGTGTTTGCACAGGCCGGAGGAGAGGGCGCGAAAAATCTCAGAGGCCATGGTCTCACCAGACCTTTCCGGGAAGGCGCCCCAAACGTCTGCTTGACGCATTCTGACGTTCAGATGTACAGCATGTGAGATCGTCCAGGTATATAAGTTGATGTTGGTTCAGCATTTTATGATATGAGAACGCAGAGAAGGCAGAAGAAAAACCAAACAGAGTATGTGACGATCTCCTATCGTATTCGCTTTATTGTTTGTGCGTTTTGAGCTTCCAATCACATGAAAGAATTAATCGTGCCGATTTCCGAATATACAGAGTACTAGAGTCGACACGAGCGTACATCTGAACAGCCCCATAATTCCCCTCGCTGCGATGTCTCCTTGAATTTTTCGTAAAGGTATGGTGGCTTCGACGCTGGCAAAGGCAAGGGCGAGAAGGCGTAGTTTTTAAGAATCCTTCGCTCGCACAAGCACTCGCCCAGAGATAGCTGTTTCGAAAACCAAACACCCGCGCCCGTGCCTTTGCCACCACTCAAAACCGAATTTCGAGCGGAAGTGTGCGTCCACCATGTTGGTTGCAGCAAGAAACCGGCGACCGACGGGGCGACGAGCACGTACATGGGCAAGAAAGGGCGCAAAACAACACTAAACCTAAGCTCGCAGATGTACGTGAGCATCGATGACGGTGAGCAGTAGGCCTCGATTGTTACCGACAGCGCTACAAAATTGACAAACAGCAGAGGAATCTTGACCTAACAAGGATGGCAGCGCACAGGGTGTTGCCAGGCGTTCCAACAATTTCACATATTGTCCTTCACCCAAGTGGCTCGCGTGTTTGCACTCATTGGGCACCAGTCGGGCCGCCATGCTTGGAAACCTAAAAACGCACCCAAATTGATTTTTTTTTTTGAACTCCTTAAAACGTTGCATTTGTTGAGATCATTCTAAAATTAGCTGTTTTAGTGGCTTTCGATGATTATCAGAAATGTTCTAATTGAAATCATATTTTCTATTTCCAATAATGAGAAAGTCAAATAGTAAATTTAAGTGAATTATTTACAAAATTATTATGTTTTTTTTTTGTTTTTTTTTTAAATCTCTGGTGCCCGGCTTTGGATGGCGGGTAGTTCTCGAAAAGAGTTCCTCTTTTTTTCTCTCGACCACCCTATTTTTAGGGATTTTTGAAACTGTTCGCTGAAACATCATAAAGATAACGCGCACATGTCATATTAATCTGGAAGAATAAAACATGGAAGCCAGGAACCTTGGTCGCTGTATGCTATTTCAGGGAATCCTGATAAAGAGGCGCACACTAACTTGCGTCGGGGGGTTTCGTTGTGTCAATCTACACGAGTGGGATATACCGCGGTGTACAGAATTTCCCCCGTAACACGATAATATTGACTGCCTCCGCCACTCTTCCAAGGTTTTCTTTTTTTTTTTAATAATAAAGATAATAATTCAAAGTGCCCATGGTTTGCGAGATTAAACAAATTTCCAGCCGGCGTTGATTTTTTTTTTCTTCCAGAGTTCCACGTATTTACGTTGTGTAAGGTAAACAAAAACGGAACCGTAGACGATAGCCAAACCATTGTAGCTCAAGTTACCGCGGTTCTGTCATTTACTTTCGCTCTTGTAGCTTCTGTTTATTATTGTAGCAAACTTCAGCAGCTTTTACTCAATTATAAGAACAAAAAACAATTTCTCTGAGCGATTTAATATTTACAAGAATAAATTGTAATTCAAAGCGCACGCCAAAGAAAAAAAAGCTAGTAATGAGGAAATTATGCTTAGATTAGAGCTTCTTGGTTAGTCATGTACCGACTTGCTATATTCCTTTTTTTCTTTAATCCCCACCCCTGCCCGTTTCGATCTGGATGAACATCGTACCGGCGTGCGGTCGTGTATCACTACTGCGTGATGCACGTTAAAGATTCCAGGCTAGCGGTTGTGCCGCACTGGCTAAATTGCTCATATACAGCTGGGAGACTCGTCGCCCGTTGAGGCAGACCAAGTTCTAGGCTGTATAAACACACACACAACCCAATCTTTTTTTCTTTTTGTTTATGTTTTACAATGTACGATTTTATGACGAAATCTAAGGCGCGACAATAATTATATCTTGCAGGCCAGATGGAGAAAGAAGCTGAAGTTCTCAAATGAAACTAATAAAGCTAAAGCATTGGGTGAATTCCAAGTACCACCAAAGTAAGGCATGAGGGCATACGATGGAGCCAAAAAATGACGGAGCGCCGTCTCAAATGAGGCGCGTCGCAGGCAGCCTCGCAAGTGGCGCCGCATCGCCGTCTGCAGCCGCGGCATGCAGATCAATGGGGTGCGAGCATTCGCACGTTTGTTGAGTTATGAAGCAAAAATGTCGAACGCGTCGCCGGCAGCATCCACTAGGACCACCCACGGCACGATCAAAGGATGGCTGTACCTACTGACCGCCAATTATGACGCACTTGCTTGGAGGCACAGACAAGGAGTGTGCCCAGTGGCGTCACAAGGGGGGGGCGGGGGGGGGGGGGGGGCGGACCGCCCCGGGTGCAGGGCTCAGGGGGGTGTCGCGGCGGGCCACGAGAGCGGGGGGGGGAGTCGCGGCGGGCCCCACGAGAGCGGAGGGGGGGGGGGGGGGAGGTCGCGGTAGGCCACGCGAGAGCGGGGGGGGGGGGGGGGGGTGCGCGGCGGGCTGCCGCCCCGGGTGCCGCTGACCCTCGTGACGCCACTGAGTGTGCCGGCAACGTTGGCCGCCTTTTGATTGCCGCTGCCGGTCAAATGCGATCGGCCGCAATCGAAGCAGCCCATCACATGTGAGAGGTCGGCGCCGCGTACGGAAGAGTCCAGTTTGAGGTCGCGCCAACGGTTGTTGACGGCCAATCAATGGCTGCGTCTTGTTGAACCAGTCGAGTTCTGCGTCAGCCTCCCTGGTATGTAGCCATAGACGGAAACCCCAAAGTAGGAATACCCTTGGCTTTAGTCTAGTGTGGGTAGAGATTTCGAACGTTTAGGTTACATCGACACAAATTTCGTTGAACAAATTTCGATTGTCAGCACGGTGCATAATTACTGTGGTAGTTTCGTGCTCCAACCACGCGTGACACCACGTCACGAGGGCGTTTGTGTCACTGCGCCAAATGCGAGGCCCGGAGGAAACGGCTGTCGTCTGCTGGCCAAGAGTCGTCTGCTGCAAAACGAACCAACTTCGGATGAACGTCCACCGCCGCCACACTGCCATTCGCATAGTGTAGCGAGCGGGAATAGTTCGTGAGACAGTCATAAGCTCAATTTACCCTTTAATCCGTGGCGGGTACTAATGCCAGGGCGAAGTTTTGAGCGGAAGAGGTCGATTACACGGCTGCGATCGTTCAAAAAGTAGATCTTGGACAAGCGTTGATCCGCATTAATTATGTTAACAAGTAATATGTCTTTGTCTCTCTTCTGTGTCGTGTAGCGCTGCTGTCAGAAGAGTCTGACCGCAACACTATAGAAAACGAAGCCTAGAACAACTTTTTGTAGCGGACGGCGCTGTTGCTGTGGAGGTAACGAGACCTCCGTGGCCTCGAGTGCATGGAGTGTTGTCACGTGCCTTGCTCCAACGCTCTTATTGAGTCGCGGGGGCCGCAGTCTCCGCGTTTTGCGCTCCTTTTTGTCACGTGCCAGCGCGTCTCGCAATTAGCGCAACGTTTTGTCTTCTAAGAGGTATTACGGAGCTTTCGTAGATCGCTTCCGCTGTCCCGCAACGTTCCCCGCAACCCGCTACGTGACTCTGCAGGCAAGGCTAGCGCCACGCATGCGCAGTAGTGGCGTCTTCGTTCCGGAGAGCGTAGCGGAGGTGGGAAAACGGCCTACGAAAACTCTCCACGCGGAGAGCAAGTCGTCTCCTTCTTGCGCCGGAGTTGCGGTGATGTCAGAACGAAGCCAAGCTCTGATTGGCTTCGATTGAAAGGGTAGTAGGTATGTACACCTCAATGATGAATGCCTTGAGGTCTACCCACTATTTTTTTTTTCAATCAGCCATTAAGAGCTTGGCGTTCTTACATGTGCAAGGCATGTGACATGTGCAAGAAGCAGACGAACTTGCGCTCTGCATTGACATGACACGCGCGATCACAACTTTAAGAAGACACAGATCTAGATAGTGACGACAAATTTGCATACCGTGGCTCGTTTTTTAATGACCCAAGAAGCGAACTGACGTCATCAGTTTGAAGCGCGAAAACGGCACGTAGTTTCCTTCGGTTCCATTGACTTGCGCGTCGACGGGACTTCCACTGGCCGCTGCGCTCGTCAGTTTTCACGACCGCTCACCCCATGGCGCTGCGTGTCCATCAGCGCGCCGTTAACACGGAGCGTCCAAGGTCAGCGTGCCCATGGGAGCATACGCGCTAATCAGTGACGAAAAGTACTCAGCAGACGAAAAAGGAAGCGGACGAGCGGCTTGAATGCTTTCGCATTCACAACTCATAAGAAGTGCTTATGTGTACCTCAAGTTTCTTTCTTTGTATACTCTGTGTTCAGTGTTTTTAAATCATTCAATCAGTCTTCGCGAAGCATCTGTTTCTTACACCCGCATGAAAAAAAAAAACAAAGTTAAAATAACGCCATCCTGCCGCCAGTGGTGTCACCTTGTAAGAAAAGTATTATAACTTTCTTAGTAGGAAACGAGCAGGACGGGCTTAATTTTGAATTTAACTTTTTTATATCAAGTTGAGCACTATCTCAATGACAACGAGATGTCATCGCAATGATGCCCACAACAACCCATTACATTGGTAAATATAGCCGAGTGCCAGATTCGTTAGTATATCCATTTGTAGGAAACAAAATGTTATCTAGCACATTCAAGGAACCCGAGTGCCTCGTGCATATTTCTTACGTGTTACAAAAATTGCCTGGAAAAAATATCTGAACTCAAGGAATTCGTCTTAAAATTAACTAAAATGCGAATGTAGAACCTAAGGTATGTAACTATTGATACTTATATAAGAATGTGTACATTTGCATATGCAATTACTTCCAATAAACGTTTCCACTTTCAAAAATAAATATTGAAAAAACGAACAAACCTTAATTTTATTACAATGTACGCGTGTGCGACTACTGTCATAGATAAAGTTTTGTTAACAGTGCGTGTCTGAGAGACGCAGATCTTTCGTCGCCAGCCTCCTAGAGCGGTAGAAGATACGTGCTCATTGAGCTAGTCATACGTCTGCCTTTCACCACGTGATCACGCTTTCACTCAGACCAACACGCAGAGACGGCAGAGAGCGAGGTCATCAGACGATGAAAATGAGGAGATAGATTAATCAGGCGAGCGCGTAGTTCCCACGGATGCTTCGTCCCAGATGTGTCATGTGAAACGACACTTTGATTAGCTCTCTCCATCTTGCTTGGGATTAATTGCCTCAGTGTCTGAGCGCCACGCCCTTGTAATATTCCTCCATTTACAGCCCTCTGTGTATACGGACGCTCCCTTCATCATTTTGCCGGATGTTCCGGGAAAAAGGTACCAACAGAGAGCAACTAATAGTAGCTACAAGTTACTAGAAATCTCACATTAAATACAGTACCAAAAAAGAAAAAAACTTATCGTAAAATTTTGAGAGATGCCCCACCCCCGAAACCTACCCCTATTGTTCGTTTGATTTGCTATTTTCTTTCAAACCGCGAAAAATAGCCAAGTCTTAATAATCGCAGTGTTGGCATCAATGATGACCTCGGCGTAAATGCGTCTAGTTAGCTATGGCGGGATATAAGCAAACATTGCTGACTGGTAAGTACAGTCATCTTTGCGTTATTGCCCCGCCGCACTAACAAGTTTGGCAGGGACACGTAATCTTAAGATATCATTTTTTAAGACTTTTTCTTGGTTGAACACCGAAAGTAGTTAGCCCACTACTTATGTTCACCCAGTTTTCTCTCGATATTAGGTGGGCTATCTCTCGGGATATTGCTGAAAGTTCGTACCCCCCTCCTCCCCCCGCCCCCCCCCCCCCCCCCCCCTCCCCCGCCGGAGTCGACGGCGGATATCCGCGGCCCCCTTCCAAGAAGCCCCATCCCCGAAGGCCTGCGGAAGCGTGGGAAGATCGCCGGAGCCCACACGTCGTGGATTATGGGACCCGCCGGTTTGGCGCCGAGGAACAATGGGTGCGGGGGGCAGACCAGCAATGCTCTCGGAGGTCGATCGGGTTCTTTGGTGATTCGTGGAGTGAATTTGACTGTGAGCGCAGCAAACGTGTGGAGACGACCAGAAAGACCGCCCCGAGACCCACTAATGTGACAGTGAAAGCTACAAGCGCCTGTGCGATCGCGCACCTTGAGCGGCGATCAAACTTCAGCACGCGCGCTAATTGCTTCTGAAATGCCACAGTTCATTCTCTCGCTCACTCATTCAATCATTTGTTTCCCCCCCAAAAAGGTCCGGTTAGGGCATTACATAAAAAAGGCGAGGGGAGGGGGGAGGGGGGAGCGATGTATGGAACAGTACAATGGTGGCACAGAACAGTAACAAAAAAAAAATTATGGCGAATTCCCGAGGCCATTGCGTTGCATACGTGAAACGTTCTAGCATCACAGACGTCTAGCGATACTATGAGTTTCAAGTATACAGGGCTGAGAAACCCGGCGATCTTCCAGAGCCTTCCATGCTCTCAAGCTCCTCTCCATCAGTGCTTACAGGTAGTTGATCTGCACCTTGCGTATACCTCACTCCTCCTCCCCTACCCCTCTGATCACGTGACCTTCCCCGTTAACCAATCAGCATCGAGCTTCGCGGACACCCTTATCAAGCTTCCATTATCAGGCTTCACGAAATGCTGAGCACCTCCAAAGAAGGTTTCACGTAATATACAAGAATAAAAACAGCGGAAGTAATACTCAATTTAAATGGGACAGTTGAAGAATATAAAACTGTGCCGAATCAGTGACGCTAACGAAGGTGGATGGCAGCTTATTCCCTTCAGCGGAGGCACGAGGAAGGATCATGATTCGTTAAACGTACAAGTTTTACCAAAGATTAGTTTCATTGCACAGGAGTTATCATTATAGTTGTAACTATAGTTGTAACTATACACAGTCATCGACAGCAGAAAAAAAGTTGGGGCTTAATGAGTCCCGAACACCTTATTGTGCTCCGCAGCCAATGAAATTGAGGCACCAGCCGATAGTGATGCTGAAGAATTAATCACGTAGAAGGAAGTGTGAACATAATAATAACCCCGCGTTTATGAAGTAGTTTACCGGGCAATTCATTAGCCAACACGGACAAATAAAAGTTCCGCGTCACACTGTCGCAACTTCGTAAACTCTCAAAGTTGCACTTCGATGTTCCTTACCGCAGTTATTGGTATGCAAATTTTATCCGTTTTTAATTAGTTAAGAAAAAGGAAAAGTTACGGCTCCGATGACATACAGATGAAACCCGTAAGGTACCTCATTGAAAGGAGCGAAAGTATTTGCGGGCGAGCTAATTAGGAAAAATTATAATCTTGGCAGTGTTCTCCAAGCGTGTCGGACCGTTTTTTTACTATATCGAATGAAAGCATTTGCAGATCATCATAACGTAATAAATCCATCTTAATTTGGTTTCCGAGACACATAGGGTCTCATAAACATGCATCGGGGAACTTAAGTCATATCTACGCGTGCGACAACCTCGCTGGAGCTCTGCGCGTGCAGAACACGAGAGAGCACGAGCCGTCTCGTGCACTGCCGCCTGCCTCCTGTGAACTAAAGTTATGACGGCTCCACGCATGCGCCGAACGATTGGCGAGATCGGCCTATTGAAACAATCTCTCCTAAATGCTACTTTACATATAAAGGTCGCCGACAATTGTTTTCGTCCTAATTACTTTTTGCATAGTACATTCACGATCTTTGTTGTATAATAAATTTTTTTCTTTTTCTTTTTTTAAAATTATATACGTCAGTTTCGTGAGTGTTTTTTTCTATATTTCTGTATTATGCATAACTCTAGTCATTCATGTTTTGGTAATATGTTGATGTCCAAGTTTTATTTATGATGCTTTGCTGTTTTGTTCTGGGGTGCCGGTTTAGTCATGCTGTTTTAACAGCTATTTTCCCCGTGACCTCCACCAACACTGACCCTCCCCATCCACAATAAAGAATGCCCTTGTTCTGTTCTTACAACCCTGCATGAAGGGCATGCTCGAAGTTGTAGCGGAAGCGATCCTTTAGTGTCCTTTCGCAGTCGGCGACAATGACCCGAAAGGGGTTCGTTTAATTGAGTGCTCAGGTGGCAAAGTTTTCCGGGGACAGAGGTACTCGGGGCTTTTCCGATCGGCGTTTGTCCCCGCATCCTCCTCCAGCAGCGTTGACGCAATGCGTCCAGATAACGGCCAATGTCGAGCCTTCCTTCGAAAAAAAGAAAAGAAAAACAAGGGTGCCCCGCAAACATTGCGAGCGAACTCTGGAACCAGCGGCTGCGTCTAAACCCGCTTGCTAAAGCGGACCATGCTATCAGGAGCAAGGAGATACCAACGAAAGATTCGAGAATGGCGGTGAATAAGCAACTTTTAGGCGTCGTGAGATTTCTACCATTTGTGTGGGATTGTGATGATGGTTAGGTGGCGCGAAATGGCGCTATAGGCCATGCTATATGGTGCCTAGAACGAGTCTCCGACGCGTTCCAAACACTTCCCTACTGAAAAATTTATATGAATTTATTTCTGATATGTTTATTGGACACCGTTTTCATATCAGAACTTATTATTTCATATCAGTTTCATACGCTGCATATCAGTACACTAGGCTAGGTGGCGCTAGGTACCGCCCAATTCATGTGCTACAAAAATATTTTTACTCACGCCACCATGTAGATACATCAAGCATACCACTGGCATCAGCTAACATATACATTGAGCGCATACACAAACACGGCACAGCAAACATGAATACAACAGCACACCCAATAACTACTTCTGAGCTCTGCGCTTCCGCCTTTTATACAGGTCGTTTTGTAAGTGCGGAGTTTTTCGGTGACCACCTAAGCAATAAATAATATTCTCAACATGTTGGATTTTTTTCCAGTAATGTCATACCTCTGAGAGTATTTTGAACGGCTCAGGGGATAAATCTTTTAATAAAAAGTAAACGCTCATGCCGTAGGTATTTGAAAGCCAGTAAATCAAGCCGCTCCTCTGCGGTTCCAAGCCACGTGTTTGTTTTCCCGCGCGGCACGTCGTATACGAAAAAAAAAAAATTATATGAATTTATTTCTGATATGTTTATTGGACATATTCATATCAGTTGGCAAATGTTGCATATCAGTTCTTATACATAGTTCCCACGTGACGTCATTCTAGTCGCCATTCCCAGGTACTAAGCGTCCCATTAATGCAGTGGAAGGTAGGTTTGCACGCGCCTCCGCGAGCGTCTCACATCGTGCTCTTTATTCTGTAGACGGCTGGCCGCACGTGCAAAGGACGCCATTCCTAGGTACTGGGTGACGTCAGTGCAAGCTATGTATATGTCGCATATCAGTTTTTGGGTATCTCATATCAGTTTCATATATCGCATATCAGTTTTTGGATATTTCATATCAGTTTCATATGTCGCATATCAGTTTTTGCATATTTCATATCAGTTCTTATATAGGTTCATATAATTTTTTTCAGTAGGGTTGTTCCTATGCTGCGTCCCCCCTCCCCCCCCCCCCAAAAAAAAAAAAAGAAGAAAAAAGAAAAAAAAGGTTATTGAAGAATAGATTTATTTCAAAACTCGAAGCGCCTCATCGCCGCGTAATGCTAGGTAATGCATTGTGGGAATCAGTGGGCAGCAAAATCCATACGCGCTCCGCTCCTGACCCACAAGTTCCCAGAATGCAACGAGCGGGGCGGCGGATTTACGGAAGTAGTCTATTGCGGTGGGGCATGTGAGTGTGCTAGCGCACCGGAGCTCGGAGCACGTGAAACGAAAGCTCGCGCTGCAGAACTCGGGGGCCCCTGGGTTCAATACACACCTCCGGAAAATCCCAGGAGACCTCGCGGCACTGGGAATTGTGGGGCTGCTTCGATGTACGCTCGTGCCGCCTCGAACGCTTCGTATATTCTGGTAGCAACGCGGTTCATTCTCTCTTATCATTACGAGTTATGAATGCTAAAAAATAAATAAAGCGAACACGAGCATCGTACCGGCGTGCGGTCGTGTCACTACTGCGTGATGCACGTTCAAGACTCCTCCAGACTGTAGCATGTGGTTAAATTTCGCATCTACAGTGGAGGATGAGACCATTACAATACTCTGCTCCGCAAGTGGATCATATAAAGTTACTTTAGGCAACAGAACCGGCAAAAGGTAGAAAAAATATAGTGCAAAGCAGTAGAAAACAAGTAATAAACAGTATGTCGCTGTTGGGATTCGAGAGAAGGTACTAGGCGATTCCCCATCGCTTACGGCAAGCAGATGTGTTCACTAAAGTCAGCATGTTCATTTCTGGTTAAAGAAATCGTTTCTTGAACGTTCTCCGTTTGCGACAGAAATACCTTCAAGTTTTGTCATTAAAGTCACTCACTAAAAGTAATAAAAAACCTAATTATACCAAACGTTATTCGTTTTTTTGTTGTTGTTTTTTTTGCATACATTTCTAGGCAGAATTTTTTTTTTTTTTTTCCTGTGCGATGCAAACTTTTTGCAGGCGCGGTTTGGCCAGTTGCCAGACCTGTTGTCCTTGTTTTGTTCGTGCTTTTTAAACCTTTTAGTTAGTTCGAGAAACAACCTGTATGTTGTCATATCAGCATTCACCAAAATTTATTTTCTATTACTTTTTTCCTTCACATAACCGAAAGACACCGCCAGAAGCCAAGACATCTTGGCCGTCGTCTAACGGCCCGTTCACACTCTTGCGACCGAGTTCGACCGAGAGAGACCAGACCGATTTTTAAGCCTCTTACTATCTCGTAGGACCAGCAGCAGAGCTGGTCCTCTCTCGGTCAAACTCGGTCGCAAGAGTGTGAACGGGCCTTAAAGGGGCACTGACAACCCAAAGGTCGTATATTTTTTTATTTTCTAAAACGATGCAACTTGTAGTCATAGACGCAAAAAAAACCGCATCGCGAAAAAAAAATTTCCCGCGCGCGCGCGCGCCTTTTTAGTTTTGGCATTTGTATTTCCCGCGTTCACCTCCTCGCTTCTTTTGATCGGTGACGTCAAAAATCAGGAAATTTAGAAGCTTTGTAGGTGACATTTCTATAACATTTAATAACGGCAATCGTAAAACATGTTTTTTAACGCAATTGCGAACGCACTACGGCCCCTCTTTTTGAAATACCAGAAATCAGAGTTCGGTGTGATGTTGCTTCCTAGATTTGTATCCTCCCTCGGAAAACTTGGCAGCGCCCGTTGGCGAGTCGGAGAAAGACCGGTTTTTTTCCCGCCGGCGCCTTTCTATCCCTCACCTCCTCCTCGGTTGGGGTCGCCGTGACAACGGCGGATGTCCGAAAGAAAGTCGAGTCGCAGGAGACCGCAAAATCTGACTCACTGCTCTGGCGCGGATCGCGCGGGAACTTCAAATTCGGCATTTGGAAATTGTTTTTTTAATTCACAAATACTGAATTTTAAAGTTTCAAATTTTGAGGGTAATGTCCTGGCATCGTTTTCAATCGTTTCGGATAATAAAAAAAAATATGATTTTGGTGTGTCAGTGCCCCTTTAAGGCGCCACGGGCCTGAATAGGCCTCTTTTTTTGGACTCAATAAAGTTGTTTGCTCCTCCTCAAATATCCGAAACGCGGTCTAATTCACCCTGGAGGAATGTTTTCGCCAAAAACAGAAGGATGAGCAGCGCAGGGGTGGTCCAGCCAGTTCAGATTGGAGCAAATTTTGGAGCAGAAAAAAATATTTCGTTTTGGAGCACCTTTGGATGAGAAAAAAACGCATTTCGAAGCAGCTTCGGAGAAACATATACATAACTTGGGAGCAATTCGGTGCAGCTCACTATTAGTGACACCGGCAAGCATTCATGTAATTACTACAACGTAATACCAATTACAAAAAATAAAAACGTTAACAGTTATATTGTACCAGCTAAATTGCCCTTCGAGGCTTTAAGGCTGTGCTAAAAAATTAGTTAAATTCGTGCTTTGTGTCCCTTAGTACTGGCAAAGAAAGGTTAGCAGGAGTGATGTAAGCGCGCTTACTATCAAAATCGAAGAGTTAATGCATACAGTGACAATTTAACCCTCTATATAATAACAGTAGTGCTGTACGGAACGGCGTTCTTCCTTTTAGGAGGAACGAAGGAACGCCGCCGTTCCATCTTGCATCGGTGGAACTGGAAAGAAAACTCGTTACAATTTTACGAAAAAACAAAACAAAAAAACGTCGTTTTTTTTTGTTAGTAAGTTAATTTTTATTTTACTTTATAGGGAAACTAAAAAGTATAAAAACAAAACCTTTACAAAGAGCAGGATCTCGTTAACCTTTTTGTAACTTATTTTAGGGTTTATTTTGAGGGGCCGCCTCGATTGGTAACAGTCGGGTGCAGGAGAGCTGTAGACACTGATTCTTTTTTCAGCGCCCGAGACTGCGGCACAAAAAAACAACAAAACTTTTAGTCGAAGGAAAAGACACAGGAAGAGGGACCTTTCAAACTCAGCTACCTAGTTTCTTTGCTTCAACGAGTCCTCATACACCCAGAAATCTAAGGCCAACTACAACCATCACAGGACTTCCTCAAAGAGACCCACAGCTACAACAAAAGCAGGTTACGAGGCATCGAACGCACTCTGGCAGCTCGAACATTGGCCACTTAAAAGAAACGCTAAAAAATAATTTTTATTCTCTTTCCCCTTCTCCCCCACCTTCAAACTGAACAACGAATCCGACATTCACGAAGGAGGACTGGTAGTTTTCAAGACCGACCTTCCAAAAGCCCTACCCTCTTCTCCACTTGCTCGACTTGCCGACAGCAACATTGAGAGGTAACTGTTTTTAAAAGGCCCATGAAAAAAAAAAAAAAGTCTGCGGTTGGGACACGCGTGTCAAAAAATTAATTTTAAGGGGAAAAAATTAGAGTAATATTCACGGCCAGAGATTTATTTGAAATTCTGAGCGCAAAGTTCATGACGTCGCAGAATGGTCGTTCGCTCCTTTGACCTCAACGAGATGGTCATCCGCCCTTTCCACCTCAACCTGAAGGCGAAGCCGATCCACCTCTTCTCCACGCGCCCGAAATGCCGAGAGAGAAAACAAGTGGAAAGGAGGTGACTACCGACTAAATTGCGCCTCGCGCCGTCAATATTGCTCTAATTTGTTTTTCTCCCGTAAAATGATTTTTTTATTTTGACACGCAAGTCCCAATTAAACTGTTATTTTTTTTTTCTTTTAAGGGGCCCTTTAAGTTTAAACAAGGGACTTGGATGGAAACGTGTGAGGTTGTTGTAAAACGCTCGTGCAATGTGGGCTAACCATGTACTAAAGAATAATAAAATGAACCCCGTTCCTCCTTCATGGCTCACAGTACACTTGGCTCGTCTGAATCGCCCACCACAAACAGGAATGTGGTAAAACGTTGAGATTTTTAAATGGGAGTACATCAACAAATGGAACCTTGCTCCCGGTTGTTTTCTTCTCCATGGTGTCCTTCCATCACGGCATTCAAATTCGTATGTTGCCATTTGATGAAATATATATAAACAGCTTCGTTTGATCTAACTAAATATGGTAATTAGCACAATACAAAAAGTAACGTATATGTAAAGATACGTTTTATTTTTTAAACGGGAACGGAAACACCAAAAATCAGAAGGAACGAGCTTTCGTTCTTCCTTTTTGAGAAACGTGTACTACACTGAATAAGAGATAAATCGGGACCATACTAAGTTTTCTCAAGTGACACGAAGGTCAGCCATTTCTGGGCCTCATAACTGCTAAAGACAAAATGCTTTGTGACAAACATTTAATTTACGATGACACTTCCTGGCGACCTCTCACTGTGTTAAGGGCGATTGACACACTTGCGCCGAGCCCGACCGAGTGCCAGGGTTGCTATGGCAAAAGCTGCGTGAGCTCCAACAAAACGGGGTAAAACCGGTTTGTTGGAGTTGACGCAGCTGTAGCCAGTAGCAACCCTCGCACTGTGTCGGACTCAACCACGGTGGAAGAAACATTTAGGTGATGACTCTCTGTCCGACGCGGCGACCACGATTATGTTCGGCACACCGAGCTGCGCTTCACTAGCACGGGGATAGATGGCGCCCAAGTATGGGATCCCTCCCAAACCGACCGCTCCGGTTGTTTCTCCCAGCGGTGGTCCCATCATTTCCTCGCTCACCGCTCTTGTTGTACCTCACCGCCGCACGCCACCAAGTCGCCAGAGTCCGTAAATCTGTGTTCTCTTCCTTCTCTTCTTCTTCGAGTTAAGGCTCACCTTCGTGCACGATGGTGGCACCCTTGATTAACACAGCACCAAAGTACAACACGAGGCCAGCAACTGGCCGCACACCACCACCACACCACCACACCGCGAAAAAGAGGAGCACGCTACGACACCGTGGCCGCCGAGGAGGGACCTCATACCTCAGCGCCCTCCGCGGTGGTGCAGAACTAAATACTCCTGGTTCGAAGCTAGCTCCGAGCTGGTCGCTCGCTCCCTGCGGCAAGAGTCATCACCTAAATGTGTTTCTTCCACTGTGGACTCAACGCAAGTGTGTGAATCGCCTTTAACGGCGTTTCACAGACTGCGATTGCGACCGGTTTTTAAGCCTCTTACAGCCGCGCCGCGCAGAAGAAACTCCGCCGATTTTTTGGAAGAGACTCCGATTTCGCTGGAAATTTGCAGACCGCATCAATAAACCTTTCTCCACGGATAACCAAAATATTTTATAAAAAAAATTCCGGTGGCTTAGCTCGGCTATGCCAGGATATACGTAGCGTGAGCTTATGCGCACAAAATGAGAGGCGCTATCAAGCGGCTCCGGTGCGGCGTCAGACTTGGCTACTGCGCAACGGAGGCGCACAGCTGGACACGCGGTGGCGCCAGTGCGTCTGCCACGGCTATGACGTCACTCTTCTGGAATGCGCAGACCGCCGAGGCATGCGCGGCGGCGGCGGCTCCGGCCATTGCTCCGGCGCGCCAGCTGTGCGCCGTGTGACGTCACTGCTCCTCGCGCTTGCGCAGCGCGGAGCACGGCTCATTATGCGAGCCACGCGAAACTGCTCAACCTCGGCCAGTGTAGCTCACGCTACAAAATAACAATTTTCCGTGAAGTTATTGAATTTTCAAGTAACGCCGGCCGGGAAGGTCCCAGGAGGCGACTCTCTACTGGCAACAATGAAATATCCCTACTTTTCCCTACCCGCGTACGTCACGGGTGGGCACGCGGACGAGCGACTCGGGCAGCCGCGAAGTGGCTTTCCGGGCGCAAGCGATCGAGATTATTTTTTCGCAGCTTCAAGGTCTAAAGTTCCTTTGCAATGGGCAGCAATCTGTGCTCCGCGATAAATTGTAGAAACAGTGTCTGGAAAAAGCTTCTTTTTCACCCTTGTTTTCGTAGAAGAAAAAAAAAAAATGCCTTCCCCGGCAGCAACCGAGGCCACCCAGGGGGGCTATGTTGCGCTTTTTGGACTCCCAGGAGACTAGGGAGAGGGAAGTGACGTCAACAACGCAGCAAATGCAGATTGGATGTTGATTTTGTTTTCTTCTGTCAACATCCAATCTGCGTTTCTCTAGTCGTTGACGTCACTTCCCTCTTCCAAGTCTCCTGGGAGTCCAAAAAGCGCAACATAGCCCCCCTGGTCAAGGTGCTTTTGCGCGAGCTGTGTGCCGAGAGAACTAGTGTCACGTGAAACATTTTCACTTTTGATCGGAATATTTTATAGCCGCGTGCTGCGAGTTGAGTATCCTTCAGCAGCTGGAACAGCTTCAAGAGCGACAAGCGCAAACTCAAGCCGCGGCTATGACCATTACGACATCCGTCCAAAAAAGAGCGCTAATAATATCGAGAAGAATAGTACAGTCTAGCACTATAGTCGACATTTTGCACAGTCCCATTTGTTATTCACAATTAATTCAGTGATTTTTTTTTTTTTTTTTTTATAAACATTATATCTGTTTCGGACGTCGAATCTAGCTCTAGTTCCACTCACGCGGCCGATATGTTGAAGACGAGAAGTGAAACGTCTAAACAAAGTTCAAGTCTGAATTTAGATATGACTTTCGACATATTGCTATTCCTGTCTGCTATTACAGAGGTTTATGGAGCAGGTGTTCAGCTCCATTAATATATGAGCCTTTGCCTGGTTTGTCAAATGGCTGGTGTGCAATATTCTCTGCAGAAGAAGTTATAAAAACGTCTTTAACTTATTCTATTGCGGAGAATTTTTATATAGGGCTGAAAAGTTTTTTTTTTTTTTTTTAAACCATGAAAATATTAATGTTGTTGAGGGGAGGCATGCTAATTTAGAGCTAACGGAAACTGCGCTAAACCAAAACTTAATTTAAAAAAAAAATATATATATTATATAGAAAAAAAAATACGGGTACACATTTTTTTAGTAACTTTTGTTAACTTATTTTAAATTAAAAGTTTTATGATGTCTTTCTGTACCTTACGCGTTATGGTATCTTCGAGCAAATATTCTTTATTTGAAGATGAACAGTGTATTTGTGTATTTTACACGCATTCCATTGCACATTGATGTTTGGCTTGGTAATCACAGAATTCTTTTAATTGTCATTTTAACACGATCTTCATGACCAGTAACATGCCATCTGATCTACACAAATGTAGTTTATTCCATTCTATACATTTTATTCTTTACAAGAATCAAATGGTGAATTCGGGTGGTCGCCTCTCTGCTCTGACCTCGATTCAGCAGAGCGCCCCTTCCTCGCCGCCAGAGCAACTCGGGATCCTTTTCAGCCAATCACAACTGCTGGCTTCAGAGCGCTCCGAGATTCTCAGACCAGTCACGGAATTAAAATTTCTTGACATTGGTAATGCATTAAAAACATTACGATCTTACAGCGTACGGTGGACGATTGAGCAAAATTTACGCTCGCAACGTAATGAAAAAGCGGTTGTGACGTAAATTGTTTTACGCATCGCGTTGACGTAAATTGTTTTACGCATCGCATGTAAAAACAAAAAAAAAAGAAAACAGCAGTATACGAATTGATTTTTGCAGAACGGAACGAAAGCCAACGCTTGGAAACAGTTGTCAACTCATCGCGTTTTCGACAGTGAACGCGCTGCGATAGCGGTCATGCGTACGACAGAGCAGGCAAAATATAATTTTCTCACGGCGAAATATCGAGCAAGCACACTGTAGCACATATCGCTAGGTTGACACAATCGCAGTGCATTAAATTCGGCTCTCGCTTTATTTTACAACACAAACCTTTGAACGCACTTTTACAAAACCTCAAAATTTCTTGAAGCGACCACAAAACCCGGTAAAACAGCGGCGAGCTCTGCGAGCTGTTTCTTCGTCGGTTAGACTTAGCGGATTCACCGCCGTGAGATGAACGATCTCGTGAAAGCACTGGGAATACTTCACGCGTCGACTTTTCCTGTTACGGTCGCAAACGAATGTCGTCCTGTCCGTTGTAATCCTCGCACCGTCGAATGCACAAGCACTTTGTAGAACCCCATATCAACCGCCGTCATGCCGGACCCCGCACACCACCACAGACCATTCAGTGCCGGTGCCGGCCATCGTCAACAAAACCACTTGACCCTCTCCAAGTACCACGTGACGCCTGCGCCGCACCGCACTCCGACGGCTACAGACGGAGTGCTTGAGAGCGCTCTGACAGGGAGGGGCGCCCTCGGAATGAACCACCCGATCAGGCTGCAGCACTCTCCTTCAACCACCCGATTTCGCGCGCTCTGGAAAGAGCGCTCGAGAGCGCGCAGAAAGAACCACGCGAATTCGCCAAAAGTCTACATGTGTTAGGTCCCAGCCCAGCACGCACATGTTCGTCGCTTTGGAAGGCGAGCAATGTACGCGCCACACGCACGAACGCTGAAAATGGCATCGACCAGAAGGGCTTTTCAGAAATGGTCTATACATCTTTTTCTAAATTACTTAAGCACCAAGGAGCATATTCATGCCACGACAGTAGTAGCTACACGAGCTGGCGCCTGCAACAGTAACTTTTCTAAAGAAAATCTAAGATCAATGGAACGTTCCTTCAGGTTATACGAGCGTGTGAGGCATCTGTCTGTACCCACGTTCCGAGCATTTTTAGGGTTGTTCGTTTTCGGGTTTTATATTTTTTTGAATTCGGGGGGCAAAAATCGGGTGCTATTTTTCAAGCTGATGATCAGGGAGAAATCGGGTTTTCTGTGGAAAGATTCCGAAATCCGGGTTTTTTCGGGTTAAATTTACAAATGTACTCAGTAATACAATCGTTTTTTTTTTTCCTCTTTATTTGAGCGTATTACAAGTTCTTTAACGCTCACGCGTTAAAATCAGGGGTCTGTTTCAAGCTGGTAATCGGGGAAACATCAGGGTTTTCCAGCTCCGATTGCCGTCGGTCGTTGCAAAGCCCACGGAATCCTCCTCTCCCTCAGGTGTAAACAAAAACCCCGACCGTTCGAGGGACGGTCGTCTTTGATCAGACATTTCGCTATAGAATAAAGCTGTTAAGTTTTCCCGATCTGTTTACGCGACTGACTGGCTCGGACGTTGTTCGCGAAAGAGGTTAGAAGCCAGCGAGATGGCCATGCTACCCGAGAGACCAGGCTGGGCGTCGACACCCAACAGCGGTCGAAGGGGGATTGACAGTGCATTTCACAAGCTGCGTGCGGCAGGGCCAAAGCTACGTGGCTTGCTGAGGCGGTTCCACTTGCAGAGTGGGGTGACAGAAATATCCCTTCGAGGCCCCAACGCCTATTGTCGCTTTTCCTCAGCCGGCGTCCGTAGTCACGGTGAGTTAGGCGCGCTCGTTGGGCGGTTAATTGAGAGTCGTGTAGCGTCCACAGTGCTGCACGCAGCTTGCGTAATGAACAATAGGTTACTGTTGTCCCGAGGTAGGGTAGCTAGCATGTGTGCAGCGCAAACTCCGTGCGGCGTAAAAATAAATAGGTGTTTGGTTTAGTGGTTTGGGAATTCGGGGAGAAATCGGGTTTAAACCCGATTCTCCTGAAACATGTTCGGGGTGTAAAAATCGGGTAAAATCGGGTTTTACCCGAAAACGAACAACCCTAAGCATTTTCCGTGGTGCTTTGGCAATTTTTCAAAAAATGTATTGCGTGACTCTTCGGCCTTTCTTCGCCAGCCATCTTCTAATAAAAAGAGAACGGATTTACTAGCGATATCACGAAACATAGCGAGCCGCGGCTTGAGCGTACCAAATTGCAAAAACTTTTTTTTTATAGTTTAGCACGTTGGCCATGGTCATACTTGGTGCAAATATAAATAATTATTAACTTCAAACAGCACGAACGCCCAGGTTTTCTCGCTGTTAGACGCGAGAAAGGCGGGCCCGAGCATACCCGATTGCCGGCCGCGCGCCTCGCTGCACACAAGTGACGTCACGCTTGGGCGGCGGGGAAAAAACTAGGGAGAACGATGTTTCGGTTTCGGCAGCAAGCAAAATATCACTTTTTTTTTTTAATCAACTAGAGGGAATCTGGGAGAACAAGATAGCATTTCGGGTCAGGAAGCCATCCGCATTCAGATTATGCCTTTGGATTAGGTAACTCGAAAAATCGGCGGAGTTCTTGAAAACCCCGTTGCCGTGGCAATGCGTAAAAGGATTAACGTCGCAAGCCATTGCAGTCGCAATCTGTCAGACTCACGCAAGTGTGGGAATCGCCCTGTACTAGAACTGGGACGTGTGCCGACCGCGTCGGGCGCTCTCCTCCGGCCTTTTCAAACGCTCGGCTGCCCAGCAGAAAAAGCGAGCCGTACATGCGGCGCTTAGAGCCAAATCAGAAACGGAAACAGAATCGCCTCAAATCACTCAGTCAAGTGTGAGCCCGCGGTATGAACCTTGCATCTTTATTCTTTTTATCATCAGAAAGGTAAGTCGATCTTTGCTGATCTGTAATTTTTATTCCCTGCTCCGGTCTTTGCGCTGTTTCAATGGATGATACCTCAGAGTGCAAGATCGGAAGAAGTGGAAGCCAGCTGGGCGTACAAAGCGTGTTTTTCCCATCGTCAGAGTGCCAGCCGGACCAGTGGCGCACACCACATCTTACATCGACAGGGTGGTCACACTGGCTTACTAGAAGTCAGCAGCTCATGGCGGCCTCATGAAAACTACCGTCGCGAAGACCGCTGCAAGCCTAAAGCGTGTTTCACATGCAGCGGTTCTGGCCCTATAGAGCGGCGCGATTTCTGCCGTCGCGGCGCTCTGGCCAGCACCAGCGGTTGAGCGGCACGAGCGCCGCGACGGCAGAAATCGCGCCGCTCTAGGGCCAAAATCGCTGCATGTGAACCAGGCTTTACGCTCTTCACCCTTCAACCGCAACATCAATTCCTCACCCCCGTACACAAACTCCATTTAAACCATAATCACCATTTCTTTTAGAAATCCATCTGTGCAGTACCAACTCATCATCGTTGGATGCGGCGCCGTAGCCTTCACGATATATGGGCGACTTGCCCTCCTGCGGCGCCGCGGCTCTCCCGGGCCGAAATAAATCACTATCACTGTTTAGTGCTAATCTACAGGGTGATACAAGGAGACGCCAGGCTCTTTAAATCGACCAGAAAATTCAGTTTCTTAACCTATCGCGCTACAACTTTGTGCAGCGTTGCCCACAGATGGTGCATTTTTTTTTTTGTAATATTTGCAAAGAGCGAACTACATGAGGAAAAATTAAAAAAAGAAAAAGGCTTAGCTCCTATGGAAACGCAGAGACGCCACCGGTCTGCAAACAACACGGCGCCGTTTCGCACGGTAGACAAGAGATGGCGCAAGCGGTCGCGACGCCAACTGCCGCCAACGAACGAGCATACGACGCCGAGAGCCGGCGTCTTTTTTTTTTGCACGCCGGGGCGCGCGAACTTGCACGCGCCCCGGCGTACGTTCCCAAGCCCGCCGCGCGCCTCGAACGCGCGGCGCTGCTATTCGCCGAATTCAGTCACGTGAGGAGCTGGATCCACATGCCATGCGTGAACGCGCAACTCTGGCTCCCGTAGGGAGCCTATACAGGAACTCTAATAGGAGCTAAGCTT
>JABSTQ010003517.1:0-31926 GCA_013358835.2 Ixodes persulcatus
AAAAAATTATGAACCGACTGACCCGACTTACCACGTTAGAGCAGTTCATTTTCATTATGAAAGGCTCTCTTCAAGCGTCTTGCATAGTTAAGCTTGTACTGGTTCGTTTTTATTGTCGGTTCCTTTCAAAAAGTGAGCCACCACACCAACTATTACCACATTCTTAATTTGCGGAAGCGGAGAAGTGGAAATGCGACAAAAGGAAAGATTCGCCCGCGTTATTTCAGTCCTATAGAAAAGCGGACCGGATACAAGAGGGCCGAAATATTTACAAGAAACACGCAATCTTTCTATAATTCTGTCTAACAGTTTGATGTGAAGGTATACTTGGACGTCGGCATTATTCGTTTAGAAATGCGTGGAAGAACGTAAGTGGGCGAACGAGACGCCTCTGTGTTTTGCGTCACGCCTGCATTTCAAAAGTTAGACATACTGGTTCCCGACACCAGCACGATTGACGGCTCCGCCCGGGTATTTGATTGTTTATTGATACGGAGAAGAAGGGGAAGAGCGCAACGGCCCGCGGCCGTAGTGCGTTCTGGCTCGCGCTCTGGCGGGCAGTCAGATTGAAAACCCACCGCTGAAAACCACCCCGTGTACGGAGTCGAAAACATGATAATCTTTGAATGGGAGTGGACGTAGACGTATATTGATCCGATGCAAAGTTTCGCTTGATTCCTGAACGAATAATGCCGGCGTCCAAGTATACCTTAATTCATATCAAATTGTTAGACAGAATTGTAGAGAAGATTGTGTGTTTCTTGAAGAAGATTTCGGCCCCTTCTTTCCGGTCCGCTTTTCTATAGGCCTCAAATAACGCGGGCGAATCTTTCCTTTTGTCGCATCTCCACGTCTCCGCTTCCGAAAATTATGAATGTGTAGGTTGGTCCAGTAGCTTAGAGCTCACTTTTGAAAGGAACCGAATATAAAAACGGACCAGTACAAGCTGAACTATGCAAGACGCTTGAAGAGAGCCTGTCGTAATGAAAATGAACTGCCATAATGTGGCAAGTCGGGTCAATCGGTTCATAATTTTTCATCCACTTTTGAAAGGCTCCGGAAAAACAAGAAACCAGGACAAGCTGAGTGAAGCAAGGCGCCTCGTATTGTTCAGGTTGTCCCGGTTTTTTATGTCCTTTCGGCGCCTCAAAACGCACAGTATTCGGTTTCTAAACGTGTTTTTATTTTCGCAGAGAAATAAGACAAAAATACGTAATAATTTTTCACATCAGAGCAATGCAATGGAGACTTCTATTTCCAGCAAGCTGCTTTCTTCCATGCTTCCATGCCATTCTCCAGACCGCAAATGTTTGTGCACAGTGATTAAACTATTTACATCTAAATTAACATGCACTATAAATCTGGTACTCTCTCTTAGACGCAGAATGTTAGTGCACATGATTTACCCCCAGCGTCTCGCCTTCTAATCGCGGGGAGGAAAATGGAAATATCCGGGCATGATTTGTGCAGAAGGCTAGATTCAATGGTCGCTATTATTTCTACAAACTCCTTGACAGATTCACCACCATATACCCTAGAGTCCTTTCTCCAAGAAGCGAGGCTTTTGGCGGAATTCGTTGCTCGGCCGCTAATCTTCGTAGTGGCGCGGAAAGAAAAAAAAAAAAAAAAAAAGAGAGAGAGAGAGAGAGAAAGGGATATATATATTTTTTTTTCGATTGCGGCATTTTGTTGTGTTTAGGTATGCTTTTGTTTAGGGTGCTACATTATGGTGTAAGAAATTTTATGCACTTCCCACAAATATTTCATCGTCAGCGACAGTTGTAAAGTATTACGCACTGCCTCGGGCGCTTTGACCTTACGCACTAGAGCGTCACAGGAGCGAGTATTTCCGCAAAATAAATACGAGGGCCTATTTCTCCCTTTGAATCGATCACTTCTGTGGCATCACGACGAACACACTTTCACCATGAAATCATAACACATAGTGATTGATGATTGAAAATGATTGGGTCCCAACAGTAGTGCCACATTATTTAGGTTGCGAATAAACTGGGCGTCGTTCATGCGATGTGTTTACTTCCACGTTCGAATGTGTTGAGAATGAGTAGCCAAAAAGCCCTGTGTGCAGGCTGCTTCCTGGAGTGGCCTGATATCTCCCCAACTCGGGAAAGGGGGTGGGGGGGGGTAGAGAAAAGAGTGGCTTGTTGTGGGAAGGTGATAATATTTACTCTCACTCAGGAGAGTCACCGGTCATTAAAAGTCGTCTCGCTCCTAACGGGAAAGCCTGTGGGACCACATTATGGTAACTATGAGTAAAATGTGGTATACCGCTAGGTTACTGAGAAGTTGTGATAGTGCAAACGAATGGGGCGTTGTGTGAGGCGGGAGAAGTAAAGACCTATCTTACGACTGCGCCGTCTTCATTAGAAGCCAGAATTGTGGTTTTGCTTCCTCTACCATCCTAACGCCAATCTTGTCCAATATTGGATAAATCCAGTACAGCGTTGATCGCGCAAGCCGGCGTCAATATTTAAAGGCCTTTATCAACTTATAAAACAGTCATCAAGCAGAAGTAAAGGAAAAATAAATACGCAAAATGCTGCAAAATAGGATGAACAACATACGAGAGGAGATATATGTTTCGAACAGTAATGAAGGGGTTAGGGAAAGAAACTGATTTATATGTTTCGGAAAGAAATTGATTATCGATGTTCTGAACCCTTTATTGCGCAAGCCAATCCTTGTGAAGACACGGAATGGTTCCAGCTAGCAGCCGCGCAATGCCAGAGGGCGGCTGCTGGAACGACACCAGCATATCTCGGCCTCTCGATTTCCTCCGACCGAGCTCATGGAGAAAAGCGTTCGGTCGCGCTGACTCCTTCAGTTTCGCGGATTGAGCGAGCCCGCGTCACCGAGGGGAAGGCACCTGGAAGTCTGAAGGTCGTTTTCACGCTCGCAGCTAGCCGCTCATTTTGGGATTTTTGAGGATTATCCTTACAGGAAAAGCCGTCAGGAAAAAAATCGCTGCCATCACGTGACTTTTAGGAGAGGGTGAAAAGAGATGGGCCCGAGGGGCATTTTCCTACCTTGCGGAAAACGGTTCCGTTGGTCGGTCTTTAAGCTTGATAAAAGGCACGCTCACGCATATTAATATGTTTCTTCGATATTCATAATTCCAAGCACCTCTGGCACATACGGGCCTTTGTTTCTTGCAAGAAATGGGATGCTACTGAACGCTGCACAACATTTACATGTGGCGCAATGAGCAGGCAGATGACCTGCTGCAGCTCCCTTTATAAATCCTGCATGCTCTCTCTGTCACACGGGGAATATTGTGTCTTGTGATAAATTTAGCAAATTTTCTTCTGAGTGTTGCGGTTTACTTTGCGGCACATATAATACACCTTGTTTGGTGCGAGCACACGACCTTAAGGTTCTGCCTCACGGCTATATTTTTTTTTAATTTGTAGTTATACCATCAGTGTAGGGTACTATTGAAACTTTTGTAGAGTTTCTGTCTTCTGTTTTCCATTTTTATTAGCCGATTTGCGCTTCAGCTCTAAGCAGGTGTTGCACACACGCATACACGGAGATCAATAAAAAACCCAGAATCAAATAGACGAAAACGTTCTTTTCAAAACTTTACCTAATTATATGGCGCGAAGTTTGTTTGAGGTCGATACAAGAGCATTGTTTGCCTTACTTCGTTTTATAGATTTTGAATGTCCCGACATAAATGAAAGAAATTCTTTCTTTCATTTGCAAAATTTCTCGCAACCTATGTAAGTATTTCGTTTATAGCTGTGTAATCAGCGCTAGGACATAGCTTGCATTTATATCTTCGAATAATTACTTAAGTAGTCATGAAAAGAAAAAAAGTATCTGCCGGATTTTCATTTTTTTATATTCATCAAATCCCTAGAACGTCGATTCTTATGTATTGCGGCAAAATTTCCCTGTGCATTTATATACCGTGTTTAAAAATCGCGTTTTGTTTTTACTGTCTGAATCAAGCATGCGGCACCCTATAGCATCATGAGCAGCAAAACGGCACGGTAGCGATGTAAATAGATTGAACAGATACCACAGTTTATTTTTTCTTCCAATATTAAATTGGGAGTGATCAAAACGTATCTTTATCGGCAATTTTGTTTTAGTTGGACACCACAACATTACGTGATTGGGCTACACTTTCGGCTTCAAACATGGAGATTTTTGTTTCTCCTTTGTCCTACTTGTTCCCCTTCTCCGGGGATTATAATCGTCATACCGGTCCTTTATCGGCTTCTAACCATCGTAACCATGTTGTCCGTCCGCCGTGGTTCGCATTCGTTGTGGAATGCGGATGTGGAACCTCATTGCGAATTAGATTTACAATATTTACAATAATGATCCCAATTGCATATGAACCCATATTTTTTCGAAGTCAGTAGCAAGGAGGGAAGCACGCGCGTGACCTCTCGAATATCAGCGCATCCGCTTTGGGCCGCTTATTTTCGCAGGGGTGTCGTAGGTCGTAGTACGAGTTTACGACGACGGGCTTTATGGTTGTGAGTTTTTCATTAATTACTTCTTTGCTACGATTTTTCTCGGCAGTAACTTGGCATAAAGTTCCTCAGGTAGCCCGATTGATGTCGCTTATAAGTGTAACCTTCTCAGTCCTTTTTTTTTAGATGGAATCAGAAAGTTTCAGAGCGAAGCTAGAACGAATTCGCGATTCAATTCGACGATATGCTGGGAGGCGGCTCGACCGATCAAAGTTGCAAGAATTTACCTTATACACTCCTCTGTGGCACGACATACGGAAGCCCAAAAACGTATATCGGTGTCAGAGTACGGCTCGAAACCTAAAGCCGACCGCGGTGTCATTGGGCAACGCTAGAGATCAACGAGTTTGACATTTTACAAATGTCTGAGCATAATATCAATGTCAGGTGTCATCCCTTTAACTTGCATACCTGACGTCCTTATGATGTCGCTGTTGGAGCAATATTTGACGGTCTGGCTTTTCCCGTAATGTCTGATCTACGTTGCAATCTTACGCAGATAAGAAAAACAATACTTATTTACTATTTATCTTGACGTATTTGTAGACTGAGAAGGAAGCTCCCCGAAAAAACCGAAATTATTTCTTCATCTAGTAAATGAAACCGAACAAATGAATAAACGTAGGTTCCATGAAAAATGACAATGATTCCAATAGACATATAGCTTAGAAGTTCAGAAACAACGTTTCACGATCATTCTAAGAAAGGAGCCTGAACCATGGCAGCATAAAATACTGATGATTTGGGGAACATGAATTCGCTACGGCCGCCTACGTGATCGATAGTCCTTATCAGAAAACTCAACGCACATTTTTGCAAGTATGTAGTAACTTCAGTGTGCATTAGTGAATATGGGTCACATGTTTCAAGTGCTGAATTTGCTTGTTTTGTAGATAAGTCGCAGTTTTATCATCAAAAATCAACCCCAGGACACCCTCAGTGAAAGATAACGGCTGAAAGGGCTGTAAAGATTGAAATAGGAATTTTAAAAAAACGCTCTAAAGTGGTTTACGATATGCACCTGACATTCTTGAAATACCCCAACATTCCCCTCTTAAGGCTGGGAATCAGCCCAGCTCAATTGATCATGGCAAGGACAAGGACTGTCCAGGCGACTCAGACCTTGCTCCGGCAAGGATAAAGCAAGATTTTAAAAAATCGACCTAATTCTACTATGACCGTTTCACCAAAGCGTTACAACCCAGGGGTGAAAGAAGTAATCAGAGACTAATTTTTAAAAGGGCAGGGGGCGTAGAAAAAATGGCATTTTCATTAAGCAGATCAATGAAAAGTCCTACGATGTGGCACTGAACGGATGCAAGTTAATACGAAACTAGGTAAACATGAGACAAAACGATCAACTGCAGTGCACAGCAGAGCACTGAAAACAGTCCATGCCCTCGCGATCAAGCAGAAACAAGCTATGCATCTTCACATATCCCGTTCTGTCTTCAGAAGACAGCGCGGCAGGCACCCCGCCTCAGTCCCAGCAAACAGACAGCCGGCGGAAGACCAAAGACCAAAAGGAAATAGCCTCCTTCCGAAGTGTTCGAGAAACCATCTAGTCTATCGAAGTTTCAACCCAAGAAAAGTTGGATATCACAAGAGAGTCAACACGGCAGGCGCAACGCAAACCAGATAAGAGGCATCGACCTCCCTGAGCAATTGAGACGATAAACATCGAGTAAGGCAAGCAAAACACCCATTTAATTTCCCGACTTATCGGCATTTTAATATACATGGTTACGTAACATGTACTGAACAAATGTTCAACACTGAAATTCTTTCGGACAACTGCGTGTTATTTGTGAAACGGCACTTATAAATCTATAGGTGTTTCAAAGTAGTAGCTGCGTGTTGATTGAAATTGATCGTAGCATCCTCGTAAACTCCGAGATCACGCAGCAGTATTGAGAGAGCGCTGTTTTTTATCATGTCGTCCGAGATCACGGATCCCTTCAATTAATGACGCTATAATTGCATCCTAAAACAAATAAAGACAACTAAAATATCAACATTAATAGAAAACGACCTAATTTCCACTGTGAACTAATGCAGAAGAAGGCCATTTGAACACCACGCCAAAATAAATCTGCATTATTTTTAAGATTAACCAAGCGTAATAAAAAAACTAAACTTGTCAGCAGACCAATTGCAATCCAGGGTGTTCGCGCCACTTCCGGCCACCATTACAAGGTATACCTTATGTTTCGGTGTTTGTGCGAGGACCCCAGTGTCATGCTTTTAAGTTGCCGATGCCCACCGGTACGGACAAAATCTCACAAGTGAAGTAAATTCGCTTATCTCGAGACGAGCGACGCCACCTAAGCCGCCGAGCCTGGGTGATTGCAGGACGACGGCAATGCTGACGATGCTTGACTACTTCGATGTGCTGCCGACATATTGCGCAACGCGACAAGCGCGAGAATGCGGCGCCGGTGCCTCAACCCACTACCTCCGTACAATGATAGGCCATTACGTCACGCACAAAATGCAATGTACATGATAAATCTGGGAGAGCAACCTTGATTACCAAAGCAAGCAAGTCAAAACAGAAGAAAATGGTGCATTACGGAGACTTGCGTCGGGCTAAAGCGGTGACAGTAACAGTTACACGAACCATAACCGCAGATTTCGATCATATATAACCGATGCTTGACTTTGTTATATAATGTGATCATATCAAAGTATACTACAAATGTCAAAAAGATACGACAATGCTTAGGGAGAACCACAGGTGTGTATGTTTTGGCACAGCAGCCTTCTCTAAACCCAGGTTGCTAAAGCCTTCAATAAAAGTATTTAAGAAGGCGATCGTACAAAATGAATTTGAAAACTTTAGAGAGACTACCACAAGTTTTATTGGACAAGTTGGTGCATGGTGCTAAAAAAACTTATATCCGCAAACATAGACGAACCCAAAGATGTATCGCACTGTCATATTCACTGTCATATTCAGTTTTATTATTCTTGCCATGCATTGATTGCACACCGTGAAAAATGGCTTCACTTCGAAGATGGAAAAGTTGCAATGTAGCATGCATGATATACCTTGATTAACTCGTGAGTGTTGTGCGATAAATGCCTTCTAAGGTTCAGTTATGTAATGTGGTATTTACGCTAAAGCTAAACATTGTGACGTGGTCATTGTATCAGCAAGCTCGACGAAAATAAGCTCTATTTTCTTCTATTATATTTCATGCACCATGTTATAAAAAGCTTAATCCACGTATACCGCGGGGAAATGCGGCACGAGGTCATTAAATTATGTTTATTCGACGTGGATCGCAGAAACATGACTCAGCGAACAGGAAGTCCTGTCAGAACAATTTCCCCAGTGAAACGACACACAGCTATTTGATTGTGCGTGCTATTCTTGTAAAACAATCAACCGGTAATGGCGTCCAAGGTCGTCAATAAATCGTGCCACGCGAAAAGGGGTTAAACTGAGCCAGCTGGTTCAAAATCATCCACGTATCCCAACTAGAAGAATACGCGTCAATTGTAGGCTATGAAACGTCCATTGCTATTGAACTTAAGTAAAGAAACCAGGATATATGCGCGATCTTCTAAGGGTTAGAATAAAAACGGGTTATTTTGGAGCCCTATGCAAAGAAACACATAGAGGGCAATGCGTGGACGTGGTGTGACGTTTAGGATAAGTGTGAGGTAGTCAATTTGTTTTTGTTAGATAGGCTAGGAAGATACACGAAACAAGGAACAGGAATCACAGAACAATTACTCACGGAACAGGAAGTCCCGACAGAGCAATTTCCCCCGGTGAAACGACAGCACAGATTGTGATTGTGCTTGGTATCCTTGTAAAACAACCTTCCATTAACGGCGTTTTAGACGGCGTCGATCAATGCCACGTGAAAAGGGGTTGAACTGAAACAGCTGGTTCAAAATCATCGACGTATTCGTACTGGACAAATAAACGTGAATTGTAGGCTACAAAACGTTCATGGCTATCGAACTTAAGTAAACATATTTGGACATATGCACATTCTACTAAGCGTTAGGACAATGCCGGGTTTTTTTGTTTTTTTTTGAAACCCTATTGAAAGAAACACATAAAGGGCAATGCATGGATGTGGTGCGATGTTTAAAATAAGTGTTAGGTTGTCAATTTGTTGTTGTCAAATAGAACAAGAAGATACACTAAACAAGGAACAGGACTCGGCCATTATATTCATGTCGTTATTACAGTGTGCTGAATAACATCATTTCGCCTTCCGCATGCTGGTTTTTTGTGTGAAACGCAGTGGCAGCAGTTGATGAAGCGAGAACCAGCAGTCATAATCTCACCCTTGTCTTCCGGAGTTGCGATTTAACACAAGTTATCGGATTGCTGAGCGAATATTGAAACCTTTGTTTGCTTCGTGGCATTGAAGAATAAACATAATTTTTTGAGAATTAAATATACAAACCCGGTGTTGTTTAATACAATGAGAGATCATTATATTAAATGAGACAGTTGGACTCCGCATGGAATAGAGAGATTTTAACACAAAATATGTTTAAGGTCCGGATTTTAGGCGAAAGGGTTACGCTCGGCATTAACGAAAAGCCGTTGCACGCAGGCCAAGGTAACATAAAGTGTGCATGTACATTGCATATAGCAGGCAGTGCATGACCACAAAAAGCTTTTAAAGCTGTATTGAACCATAATTAATATTACCTAATCGTACTTAGGCTTAATTAGTCGTAATCAGTTAGATTTAGTAAGAAGCGCAGCGCGAATCGAATTCCGCACAGTGTGACCCGTAGTTCTTGATATGAGGTGGCGTAATGCCTTTGCTTGGTGCAACGAAGAGCAGGTGGACGGGAGTGCTAGCAGCTGCAAGAAGTGTGTCTGACGGAAGCCTCTGGTAGCAGGCGACCTTTTTCGCGCGCTACGTGTTCTTGAATGACGAAAGTATCTCCCCACGTAAGCTAACGCCCTCAAGGGATTATAACAAGCACACGAATAGCGGAGCGGGCGTACGAACGCACGATCATCGTACCGTATCGAATTGCACCCGATACGGTACAATGGGCCCTCAAACACAAACTTCGCATGCGCTACCACAGAAGACTCGCGTATGCGCAGTTCGTATCGGACAGCCCATCGTATCGTATCGGGCGTGCAAAAACGGTTGCCTAAAACTCCCACATAGAGTTTTAGGGAACCAAAACAAAGTGTGATCGATAAACAAAAACGATCGATACCTTGAATCTCGCGTGTGGACCGATCGTGTGCCTTGAAGCTGTTTTGGGGGAATCGTATTTGCAGAGTAAAGAGTTTTAGTGAACTGTTTTTGCACATCCCATACGGTACAATGGGCCCTCAGCTGCGAATTGCGCATGCGCTATCACAGAAGTTTCCCGTATGCGTAGTGCGTACCGAAGGGCCCATCGTACCGTATCGGACAATCCATACCTTGTATTGGGCGTGTGGACCGATCGTGTGTCTTGAAACGGTTTTGGGTGAACCGTATTTGCACAGTAGCGAGTTTTAGTGAATTGTCTTTGCACATCCGATACGGTACGATGGGCCCTCCGGTTCGAACTGCGCATGCGCTATCACAGACGTTTCCCGTATGCGTAGTGCGTACCGAAGGGCCCGTCGCACCGTATCGGACGTGCTAAAGCGGTTCCCTTAAATTTCCTAGTAGAGGGTTTGAGGAAACCGGAACAAAATACGACCGAGAAACAAAAACGATCCATACCTTGTATCAGGCGTGTGGACCGATCGTGTGTCTTGAAACGGTTTTGGGAAAACCGTATTTGCACAGTAGCGAGTTTTAGTGAACCGTCTTTGCACATCCGATACGGTACGATGGGCCCTCCGGTCCGAACTGCGCATGCGCTATCACAGAAGTTTCCCGTATGTGTAGTGCGTACCGAAGGGCCCGTCGCACCGTATCGAACGTGCTAAAGCGGTTCCCTTAAATTTACTAGTAGAGGGTTTCAGGAAACCGGAACAAAATACGACCGAGAAACAAAAACGATCCATACCTTGTATCGGGCGTGTGGACCGATCGTGTGTCTTGAAACGGTTTTGGGGGAACCGTATTTGCACAGTAGCGAGGTTTAGGGAACCGTCTTTGCACATCGATACGGTACGATGGGCCCTCCGGTCCGAACTGCGCATGCGCTCTCACAGAAGTTTCCCGTATGCGTAGTGCGTACCGAAGGGCCCATCCCACCGTATCGGATGTGCTAAAGCGGTTCCCTAAAATTTCCTAGTAGAGGGTTTCAGGAAACCGGAACAAAATTCGACCGAGAAACAAAAACGATCCATACCTTGTATTGGGCGTGTGGACCGATCGTGTGTCTTGAAACGGTTTTGGGGGAACCGTATTTGCACAGTAGCGAGTTTTAGTGAACCGTCTTTGCACATCCGATACGGTACGATGGGCCCTCCGGTCCGAACTGCGCATGCGCTATCACAGAAGTTTCCCGTATGCGTAGTGCGTACCGAAGGGCCCGTCGCACCGTATCGGACGTGCTAAAGCGGTTCCCTTAAATTTCCTAGTAGAGGGTTTCAGGAAACCGGAACAAAATACGACCGAGAAACAAAAACGATCCATACCTTGTATCGGGCGTGTGGACCGATCGTGTGTCCTGAAACGGTTTTGCGGGAACCGTATTTGCACAGTAGCGAGATTTAGGGAACCGTCTTTGCACATCCGATACGGTACGATGGGCCCTCCGGTACGAACTGCGCATGCGCCAACACAGAAGTTTCTCGTATGCGTAGTGCGTACCGAAGGGCCCACTGTACAGTACCGGATGGGCAAAAAAGGTTCCCTAAAATTTTCGACTCTTGTAGACGATTGGTGCGGTTCGCGCTCCCTGGCAGTGGAAGCCTGCATTGGCCTCATTGAGAAAAGAGATTTGTGTGTGTGTATGAGGCAGGGGGCAGATTTACGAATCGCAGAAACTGAAGTAAATAAAATTTGCATCTCGAAAATAAAAAGAACCTAACTTTTCGTACTCACTCAAAATATCGTCTCGTCTTTTTACTGAAATGAATGCACTTCCATGATACAAAACCCGGCACCCCACGGATGGTCGACATTGGAACTGTGAAGTTATAAAATGTTCGCCTGCTAAAGGAGCGGACGAGCTTCCCGGCATCACTAGCGCTTGATCCTTTTGACGATGACTTGAAGTTGGCTTTAGTTGGCGAAAATAATTTAGAAAAAGTTATGTTGTGCGACTGTCTGCGCACTAAGAAAGTCACTTGTTGGCGGCAAGGCATGGAACATTCGACCTGACGTCGAAGAACGAGGAGGACGTCGAACGGCAGTTCAGGTTCACGAAGTAGGATCTGCTCCATCTCCGATCGGTACTGCTGACTGAGAATATTGTAGAAGGGAAGACAAAGGATGTGTTTTGTAGCCTTAGCTTGGAATCCCTTAGCGAAAACTAAGACGTTTGAAATATACCACATTCTAATTTGAGTGTATTTGAAGTACATTTCATAATTGTAGGTAAACAAAACATAGACCGAAAATATACTTCTTTTTTTTACTTAGTACTAAAATATATTTCTGAAAATCTTTTGAAAATACCTTTATTTAAACTACCTTTGAAGTTCGTTTGATGTGTGCTGAAATATGCAAATACTTAATTAGTAGGCACAAAATCCCTTTCACATATATTTCTAAAAAATATTTATTTATTTCATGCAAAATATACTCCAATCCTAATAAAAATGCAGCGATCAAAATATATGCGGAATACTTTTAAAATACCTGGAAATCGTAAATACTGTTGTGTTATACTCTAAGCATCTTTTGACTGCAATACTTTGGTACTTCGACTTAAACAACCATAGTATTGAAAAGCTCGCCTATCAGAAGTTCACTTCAAGCAGATGTCGAGTACACAGAAGTGCCTAAATACAACATTTGATTAGTTTGTCAATTGAGTTGTGCAACATCGCAGTGATAAATCAGCCCAGTTTATGTTATTGTTTCCTTTTTTTTCTACGAAGAACACACCTGATGAGTTCCTTGCACACCAATCACAAACGGGTTCGGGAACTACAACCACGACACTTGCTGATGCTGGAAAGCTTTAGCAAGTGCTGTGAGCAGATATGTTTGGCGTGGTTGTGTTAGCACAATATTCGTTCACTGAATGTGTGTAATCACCATTGTACGTGATGTGAGTAGTGACTTTAATATAGTGACGTTAATGACCATATTAAATAGTCAACTAGTAAAGAAAAGAAAAATAACTATTTTAAAGTGAAGAAACTGCCTTGACTCGCTTCGTCCTGAATGGTGCTATGCACAGAACCAATAACATTTCTTGTAGGAGCCGTTTTTGTGGATATTGTTTTAGTGACTGCGCCGAATTATTATTAGTTACACCAGTGCTTTTTAGTAAGAGATATCGTCCACAAACCTCGAAGAATTGTTTCCCCTTTGCCAGACTCCCGAGGAGAAGATCGTATACTTGGAACCTTAATAAGTGCAGAGGTGGTCACCGGCCAAATGATTACCTTCAATATGTAGGCTATAAAGGCTCTAGAGCAGTCAACGGGACTGTGATTTAGGTGTTTAGTGCGTCATGGGTGTTTGTGTTCGTTTCTAATATGTAGTTGTCGGATGTATTTAGTAGTGCCTTCAAATACCACAGGGACGCCATTTACCAACAAAATCCCCCCCAAAATTAAAAAAAATTGCGTTGCCGGTTTTTAATACACAAATGGCAACTTGAGGGGGAAGGAATTATATTTTCGGTATATCTAAAAGTTTTTCTGATTAATATTTGTGATGTATTTTGAATACCTTGCGCGCGTATTTCGAATGTGGACAAAATAATACAGAATCAATGCAAAATGAATATTCATATTCAATATATTTCAACTTCGTTTTAAATCGGCCTCTTTTTGCAAAGGGATGTAACGTTTGTCGGATCGGTGCTGCGCATTCCGGAGACGCTGAAAACCGACGGCTGGGTCCGGTTTTCAGGGGTCAAGGCCCTCGAGATTCTGCTGAGGAGGCTGGCCTACCCCAACCTCGTTGGCGCTTATGTTACTCTCGCGGTCACGTACGGTACAGATAGCAGACGATCACCGTCGTACACCTGCGAACCGATCGTCGCACCGTGTACGGTACGACCCCGAAGAAACAAGAAAATAAACTTCTCACTTTTCTGCTGTGCATTTTTGTTTTATTGTCACCCAATATTCAGAGGGCTCGTTTTATAGGATATTTGTGATAAGCAATAGTTCACTCATTTTTAATTTATGCAACATTTTTAAAGTAAGTATTAAGAGTCTTGATGCAAAAGACGGTTGCTCACTCTGTTGCCACCACTGCCGACGAATTCAAACTCTAGATATCTACGTGTACGTACGTCTTCAGCAGCAATTATATAATTATATTTGTTTTAGCAAAGCGGGCGTACAAGCGTACGATCATCGTACCGTGTCGAATTGAATCCGATACGGTACGATGCTCGTACGCTCGAACGCCCGCTTCGCTACCCATCTGCTTGTTATAATCTTTCCGTGACGTCGTTAGCTTACATGGTGAGGTACCTTCGTCATTCAAGAGCATGTAGCTCGCGAGGAAGGTCGCCTGCTACCACAGCCTCCCGTCAGTTACACTTCTCGCAGCTGCTTGCTGTCCCGTCCACCTCCTCTTCGTTGCACCAAGCAAAGGCATTACACCACCTCACGTCGAGGACTACGGGTCACACTGTGCGGAATTCGATTCGCGCTGCGCTTCTTACTTAATCTAGCTGACTACGATGAATTAAGCCTAATTATGATTAGGTATTATTAATTATGGTTCAATGCGGCTTTATATGTTTTTTTATGGTTGTGCACTGCCTGCTATATGCAATGTACATACACACTTTATGGTACACCTTGGCCTCCGTGCAACGGCTTTTCGTTACAGCCGAGCGTAACACTTTTCGCATAAAATCTGGACCTTAAACATATTTTGTGTAAAAATCCCTGCATTCCATGCGAAGTACAGCTTTCTCATATTATATAATTATCTCTCATTGTATTAAACAACATCGGGTTTCTATAATTCTTGCTCAGAAAATTATGTTTATTCTTCAATACCACGAAGCAAACAAAGGTTTCGGTACTCGCTCAGCAATCCGAAAAATTTTGTTAAATCGCCACTCCGGAAGACAAGAATGAGATTATGAGCGCTAGTTCTCGCTTCATCAAGTGCAGACACTTGGTTTCAAACGAAAAACAAGCGTGCGGAAGGCGAAGTGAGGTTATTCAGCACACTGTAACAACGACATACATATAATGGCCGACTCCTGTTCCTTGTTTCGTACATCTTCTTACTCCATCTGACAAAAACAAATTGACAACCTAACACTTATTCTATAAACATCGCACCACATCCACGCATTGCATTCTATGTGTTTCTTTTATTAGGGCTTCGAAAATAACCCGTCTTGTCCTAACCCTAAGGAGAAGGTGCATATGTCCAGGTTTTTTTACTTATTTTCGTAGCAATGGACGTTTTCTCGCCAACAATTCACGTGTATTTGTCTAGTTCGGATACTTGGATGATTTTGAACCATGTGATTCAGCTAAACCCCTTTTCACGGTGGCATTGATTTTCGACGACGTTGCCGTCTAAAACGGCTTTAATGGATGGTTATTTCACAAGGATACCAAGCACAATCAAAAGCTGTTTGTCGTTTCACGGGGGAGATTGTTCTGTCAGGACTTCCTGTTCGCTGAGTAATTATTCTGTGATCCACGTGGAATAACTGCAAATTTATGGCCTCGTGCCGCCTTTACCTGCGGAATACGTGGATCAAGCTTTTTTTAAACATTCTGTATGAAATATAATAGACGAATATAGAGCTTATTTACGTCGAGCGTGCTGGTAGAATGAACACGTCATAATGTTCATTTATAAAGCGACCATCCCGCTGTTCGGCTCTCCAGCCAAAGCTTTAGCATAAATAACACATTACATAACTCAGCCTTTGAAGACATTTATCGCACAACACTCACGAGTTAACCAACGTCTATCATGCACACTACTTTGCAACAATGACAACTTCGGGGTGAAGCCATTTTTTCACGGTGGGCAATCAATGCAGGCCAGATTAATAAAACTTAATATGATAGTTTGGCCAATCACCTAACATCTTATAGTATGATCAAGGCCCTACACACCTTTGGGTTGGTCTATATTTGCGGACATAAGTTTTCTTAGCACCAGGCATCAACTTGTCCGATAACAACTCCTGTTAGTAGTGATAGAGTGCAGGCGAGCTGGTAATTAATCGACATCTTGGAAACCCTGAAATGGGGAACGATAAAAAACGGACGAACACAACAAAATCTCAATTGAGATTTTGTTGTGTTCGTCCGTTTTTTTATTGTTCCCCATCTCAGGGTTTCCAAGATCCCGTTAGTCTCTGTAAAGATTTCAAATTCGTACTGTACGATCGCCTTCTTAATTCCGAAAAAACTTAGTTTTAGATGAGGCTGCTGTGACAAAACATACAGACTTGTGGTTTTCCTTAAGCCATGTCGTATTTTTATGACATAGCCCAGAACGAACATTTTTAGTATACTTTGATATGATCAAATTATTGAGCAAAGTAGAGCATCAGCTATTTATGATCGAAATCTCCGGCTACAGTTCATGTACTACATAGTGTCACCGCTTTGTTATCGAGTTATTCCACAAATGAAATTGGGTCAAATGCTCGGTAGCTTTTCTGCTCCATTTTTATGCTCCATTCTTGCGAACAATATAGCTTCCTCTATTAGGTATACGCTATGCAGAGTGTGCAGAGGTAAACAAGAAGAAATAATGTCCGAAATTTTAAACGGAATATTTTACTTCCGGTGCCTGCTTTTTGCTTGTTTTTGAGGACACTTAGTGACTAGCGCATAATTTAAAATTCTCACCGCCGAGGACTATAACTGCGGTACCTCCCGAAATTTACTTTGAAGGAATCGACATGCCTACCTGATCCCCTGAAAAAAAAAAAAAAAGAAAGCACTCGTTCCTAAAAAGAGCAAAATTGCAGAAGGATGCTCAAGCATTGTTTTGAAGAGTGGAAAGCGATAGCTAAACATATAAATCACCTCTAATTCTAGAGCCGTGCAAGTGTGTCTGCGTGGCCTTGTGTCCACCTGACTGGACGCCGATACTGGGCGTTTTTGAAAAGTGAAATAATTTTAAAATGTTTACACGCGCCCAGCTTGTCGTTTGTGTCTGTGATTTTACCGTATTAATTCCTTTGTGTTACATGTCAAAGTAGGCTATAATGAAAGAGTGTCTGCGTGGCCTTGTCAGTAGCTTGTCTGGCTCGCAGCCGAAGGGTCGGGGGCTCATTCCATCTCCGCCTAAAACTTTTGAATTGTTTTTTTTTATTTAAGGCAAATGAGTTACTCTATGAAGTGAAATCCTTTGAGACGTTCGGCGAGCTTTAATTCGCCGTACATGTCATCTTGTAGTCCCTTTCATTCCACGCGTGGCGTCACGTTTCACGTAAGCGTGGTGGGTTCTTTCAAATTCCCGCTCGAGGTCATGTGGCTTTGCCGTCATGACCTCATCGACCAATCAGAATTTTCCCGTCACAACGCCGACGCCGGTTTTTCTGCAACACAAGCTCCTTAAAGTTGACGCTTAAAAAAACCAAAAAACAAAACGTGAACAAGGTGTTGTGGGCACCTTTTCAGGACTACCTAGTGGAACAGCCTAGACCATTTATTTGAGAACGACTTAAAATCTACAAATTCCTAAACGCGTTCAACTACTCCGTGAACGGCAAGGTATCTTCGATGGGCACCTACCTCCCCCAGGCGCCGAAGATACCCGCCGAGCTTCCCTTCAAGGGGAGCCGAGCCGGGTCTTGGTTTTAGCAGGCGATCTTCCGAAAGTTTTATTGCGCTTCGTTTAGCCCGACGCAAGTCTCTGTAATGCACAATATCCTTGTGTTTTGACTTGCTTGCTTTGGTATTCAAGGTTTCTTTCTCAGATTTCTCGTGCACATTGCATTTGTGCGTGCCGTAATTGCCCACCGTTGTACGGGGATGGTCGGTCGAGGCGACACCGCCGCATTCTCGCGCTAGTCACGTTGCGCAATATGCCGGCAGCACATTGAAGTAGTCAAGCATCGTCTGCAATGCCGTCGTCCTGTGATCACCCAGGCTCAGCGGGGTTCCCTCGCCTTGAGATACGCGAAATTACTTCACTTAATTGTGACACTTTGTTCGTGCCGGTGGTTACAGGCAACTTAATAGAATGGCACTGGGGTCGTCACACACAGCACCGAAACACCAGGTATATCTTGTAATGGTGGCTGGAACTGGCGCGAACACCCTGTATTGCATTGATTTGCTGACGAGTTTTAATTTTTTTTTTACCCTGGGAAATCTCTAGCATGATGCAGATTTTATTTTGGCGTGGTGCACAAATGGCCTTCTTCTACATTAGTTTACAGTGGAAGTTTGTTTTTTATGAATCGTGATATTTGAGGTTTTTTACGTTTTAGATGCTTGTAGCCGTCACTAATTGAAGGAATCCGTGATCTCGGACGACATGATAAAAAAAACAGCGCTCTTTCAATACCCACTGGCGCAACTCCCCATGTTGCTCCGTGGTCTCGGAGTTTACATGGATGCTACGATCAATTTCAATCAACCTGCAGCGACACTTTAGAACTCCGAACTGTTGCAGTGCAGAATTCCTATTCCGTTAACCGTAATAATCTGGACAAACAAAATCACGAAACACTCGTAGGATCCTCAGGTGCGGGCTTATTTATTTTTTTTTTTTGCCATATACGATTATGGTTAGATTAAGCATTTGCCAATTTATTACCACGTGATCCCAAAAAACTACTGACACGTGTCTAAAATGAAACCACGTTTCGGCCCGCAGTTCTAACTCACCCAAATTTCCTTCGTGATACGTGTTGACGGTGTCCGTCCTATCGCAGGTGTATTGGTAGCAAACATACGGGTGGTAAGCTGTTCCGCAATGAGTTACTGGTAGCTGCATTGTCATATTTTAATAATCATAAACCGCGGACTATACATGTTTAAATATTTCAATTTTACGAGACGCGGACAATCTATAGGTGAGAACTAGACAATAACGTTTTCTTTCAACATCTTTCATTATGAGAACTAAGTGGCTACTGGTTTGATGCGCCTTGGAACCATTCGTAAAATTAAACAATTACTGTACTCATTATACTACATTGAATGATATTCGATCGAGTTATGTCGGAGGCCAATTTTATAAGAGCTCTAGAAATATTTAAAAAATTAAGAGGGAGTTTATACAGAGACAAGACATGTAAGGTTTTCGAAATAAAGATGTTGCCTTCTAGCATCAACACGGAGTGACTGGAAGGCACTTCTATAAGTATCTATCTCCTTGCAAGCAGGCGTGCTTTTTTGTTTTTTAGCTTATGGAAATATTGATTGCGTTCAAGGGGGGGGGGGGGGGGGGGGCTTGTCAAACAATGGAAATGCTTATTTATGATAAATAATATGCTATAAAAGTAAACTCTGGGGTGTATAAAAGTTAACTTTGGGGTACAGGATTTATTTGGAATGCGCTTGCGTTGTACGACGTCATATAGAGTTTGTAAATTTTATAGTCCAGCAAATGTTATTTTTCTTCCATCATGGGATGCGAGAGAAGGGGAACGTTTGTCTTCGCAATCGGTCAGCTCTTCCTCCGTTGCTGCAGTATAATTGCAAAAAAAAAACTACGCTGAAAAGGGATTTACATTATTCAGCACTTTCTCATTTTCAAACCGTATCGATGTTTTTGTGAGCGTCAGTATTGCTTCCCCACAAATACTGTAAACGACAAAATTTTCGCGAGAACCTAATTTTCGCGAATTTCGCGAATCGCCTACAATTCGCGAAAAATACGTCCCGCGAACAATTCGGACAATATGTGAACGCTACGAAAGCTACACTCGAATCGCGAAAATTAGAACCCGCGAATAATTTCAAATATTCAGCTTTGGCACAATTCGCGAAAATTTGAGCGCGCCAAAAATTAAGTCGTTTACAGTATTTGAGAACCTAACAACAGTCGTCATAGACTCTCATGTTATCGTAAACATGGCATCTCATGCTTGATGGCACCTTCTCTTATATTGGGCCAGATGTTTATTGTTATCGAGAATAAATAAAAATTTGGTGTTTATATCTGAACCTTTATTAGGTGCCTATCTGTGTTTTCAAATGTCTTTCTTGCGTTTCAAGCAGTTCTCACTTTGCGGCGTACGAAGCACTTGTTTTCTATCTACTTAGGTTAACAGAACTTCCGCCGAGATCAATGCGTGGGTGAAACTCAGACCTTCCCGAAACAGCTGCTGCAGCTCGACAATTTTTCACGTTGCAATGAGCAATTACTCTGTGTTTCGCGTCGTCAACCTTAAATGGATGGATCTGTATGGGGAAGGTTTCCATGCAGAATATGTAGAATTTTTTCCTACCTACTTGGAAAAATTAAACAAATATTCCGTCATGTAGCGCTTGGTTCACAATGAAAGATTTATCAGCCATGGAACTTCAGAGAACTCATTAATGGGGGACGCTCATATGAATAAGAAAAAAGCAAGAGTGAATAAATGTTTTTCATTTTACACAAAAAGATCTAAGGAACGCTCACCAGACAAACGAAGTTTGTGCTTCGCAATAATGTCACCTTCGCAATTTAGGCCATTTTTACTGTGTGCAAGACATGTTGCAAAGAAGCATGTTACAGTTCGACACATTTTGTAAACTAACTTTGTCGGCAACATTGTCGCACAAAGCGTTCCATTAGGTTGCTGCGTGTTAAACAATCTTTTCCCTGTATTAAAAAGGGCCGGGGCCAACATGAGGTCATTAAAGATAGGCGGGGAGCAGCAGGCGAAATTCAACAACTAGAAGTCTTCAATTGCAATGAAGACCTTTTGCTGCCCTTGTCACTATGTTATGAAACATTTCGATGAAAATTGCATGTGTCTCTGCTTTGACGATGCCTGCAGCTTGCCCAAGGAACGTGCTAATCAATTATATATAAGTATATATAGGGTGTTCAAGATAAATTGAGTCAAGGTTTAAAACAAATTTTGTGCATTTCAGGAGGACGAAACTAAACGAATAAGGTTGTTCAGTTTTTGTAGCGAGTCAGGCCATTTTTTTATTTTGCTCAATTAAATAATTAATTAAGATTAAGGACTTAACCTTTGAAATCTTCAGTTTACAGCAAAAGTTCTAATGATGAAGTTCAAGAGTGTCCTGAGAAACATCCGATTCAGTGGTTTTTACCAAGAAACCTTTACGCGTTTCGTGTTTCCGGGCTTCAAAAAAGTACCGTAATTGTGAATAAAAAACGCGAATTTGTCAACCGCGCCCCGTCAACAGTGGTCTATTTATTATGGAGGCCTAGTTTATTCAAGCCATGGCTTCTAGCGCTGTCATACAAGGTGTACATGAACAAAGTCATACGTTTTGGTTTTCTTTTTTTTCCCCATAATTTGACAACATTTTTGAAGCCCATAAAAAAATTGTTAATGTTTCCTGAATTGGATATTTCTGAGGACTCTCTACAACTTTGTCATTGGAACGTTTGCTCGAAATTGAAAATTTTAAAATTTAATGATTAATTTTAGTTGGATATTTAATTCGGCAAAATACAAAAATAACCTGGCTTGCTCCAAACAATGAACAAAGTTCTTCGTTTGGTTTCGTCTTCCTAGAATGCACTAAAACATTTTTAAACCTTGGCTCAATTTACATTTAATACCCTGTTATATATATATATATATATATATATATATATATATATATATATATATATATATATATATATATATATATATATATATATATATATATATATATACAGGGTGTTTTTTTTAAGCTTAACAGATTTGTTTAAAAAAAAGCCGTGAAAGCTACACTTATGCCGCTTGTGGAGGTGAGTTATACGGCCAGGGGGACACATTATAGGGGGTAATCGTAACGATCAGTTGGCTAACTACTTAAAATTCGTTAATTAACTTTTTAATTAATGAAAATAGACATATGGTTCCAATTAGAAATTTGCTCAGCGTCATCGAAAACCCCTAAATCAGTCATTTTCAGAAAGACTTTGAGCGCGTGAGAAGCGTAGTAGTGAACTGAAGTTACCGCTCGTGGAGCAGGTACAAAGCTAGAGGGTGCGATAAGGCGCCCGCGCGATTTTTCCGTCTCTTATCTAGCCCCAGCCTTGTACCTGCTTCACGAGTGGTAACTTTAGTGCACTACTACGCTTCTCACGCGCTCAAAGTCTTTCTGAAAATGACTGATTTAGGGGTTTTCAATGACGCTGAGCAAGTTTCTAATTGGAAGCATATGTCTATTTTCATTAATTAAAAAGTTAATTAACAAATTTTAATTAATTAGCCACCTGATCATTACGATTAGCCCACTATAATGTGTCCCCCTGGCCATATAACTCAACTCCACAAGCGGCATAAGTGTAACTTTCACGGCTTTTTTTAAACCAATCTGTTAAGCTTAAAAAAAAACACCCTGTATATATATATATATAATTATATACAGACTGTTTCAGAGAACGCAGGCCAAATTGCTCCTGCGAAAACTACTCATCGCAACGAAAAAAGGCTTGTGGCATTTTGGTCCTGGGCCAGGGGCCCATTTAGGAAAATTATTAAAGACAGGGATAATTAAGTTGTTAATTATTTTTGCGTAATTAACTTTTTTAATATTGTGTTTAAGGGCATGGTTTAAATTAGAAAATTGCTCAGCATCATCTGAAAACAATCAACAAATTGCAGAACGATAGAAGGCACGCGAAGCATTTTACGGCTTTCTCAAAAACCGCACAAATTCGATGGGTTTTTAAGTTTCGGTTTGCTATCGGAGCGCATATCGGCCCAGGTGGCACCGCGCCCCGTGGAGATATAGTGCAACCAACCTCTGCTGCGCTGTCATCGCGCGACGCAGCAGAGGCTGGTTGCACTATCTCTCCACGGGGCGCGGTGCCGCCGGGGCCGAGATGCGCTCCGATAGCAAACCGAAACTTAAAATCCCGTCGAATTTGTGCGGTTTTTCAGAAAACCGTAATATGCTTTGCGTGCCTTCTATCGTTCTGACATTTGCTGATTTAGTGTTTTTCGATGATGCTGAGCAATTTTCTAATTTAAACCATGCCCTTAAACACAATATTAAAAAAGTTAATTACGCAAAAATAATTAACAACTTAATTATCCCGGACTTCAATAATTTTCCTAGATGGGCCCCTGGCCCAGGACCAAAAAGCCACAAGCCTTTTTTTCGTTGCGATGAGCAGTTTTCGCAGGAGCGATTTGGCCTGCGTTCTCTGAAACACCCGTATATGGTGTTTCAGGGAACGCAGGCCAAATCGCTCCTGCGAAAACTAAGCATCGCACAGAAAAAAGGTTGATGCCGTGTTGGTGTCTGCCCAAGAGCCTATTAAAAAAAAAATGTTTTGAAAAAACTAGTTTTTGTTTTGTTTTTTAGAAAGTAACTTTTTATTTGTCCATTTTAACGCCACAGCTTCAATTAAAAACTTCTGGGCATCATCAATAACCCCTATATCAACCCTTTTTAGACAAGTATAATGGATGCCGATCATTTTACCGTATTTTCAAAAACCCTTCAACTCTGATGAGTACTCTGGTTTTGGATTCTTATCCAAAGTCAGCATGGCGGCAGCTGTCCTGACCTCCGACGGGCGAAGCGCGGAACCAAGGCCAGACAATTCGCCAGTATCGCCCTCCCGCCCGCCCGTCTCCCTTCCTCTCTCGTAAAAAACAAGGAAGTGTAGCGCGCGCGCGCGGCCACGCGATAAGGAACGCCTCGCTGTTAGAAAGAGCATCATGACATTGCAAGATTGAGCTTTGACTTTTGGGCTTGCCTTGGTTTCGCACTTCGGCCAACGGAGGGCAGGACAGCTGCCGCCAAGATGCACTTGGAGAAGATTCCGAAACCAGAGTACGCGTCAGAATTGAACGGTTTTTCAAAACATGGTAAAATGCTCGGCATGTTTTCTACTTGTCTTAAAAGGGTTAATATCGGGGTTATTGATGATTCGCAGTACGTTTCTAATAGAAACTATGGCCTTAAAATGAACAAACAAGAAATCACTTTCCAAAAATTAAAAAAAATAATATTCTAAGCGTTTTTATTTTCTCTAAATGGGCTTTTGGACAGATACCAACACGGCATCAACCTTCTTTCTGTGCGATGCTTAGTTTTCGCAGGAGTGAGTTTCTGAAACACCCTGTATAGAGGTATACTTTTTTTTTTTTTTTTTTTGGGGGGGGGGGAGCTTTACGGGTGGAGTTCGGTCTTTGGGGTCTTTTTTCATTTGAATTTGAGTGTGTTTATAGAGTTTCTCTTTTTTTTTACAGCGAAGTTGTTATGGGCTAGGATCTGGAAACAAAGGCGTCCATGGATGTTAAAAAAAAAAAAGTTTAATCGGCGCTCCTTCGTTCCGATTGGTCGTGGCAAGTATAAATAAAAAGAGGGCGCAACCCGCGTGAGTCCATCTTCCTTGGCATTATTAGATAGTGAGGTCCTGATCCCTCGTTATCATCTACGGGCACCGACTTATCTCAGCTAAGAGTGCGCTGTGGCGAGGCTGAGGGCAGAACGCGCCGATCTAACCTTTGTTTCTTTCACTTCGGTGATGCTGATAAATATACTTGGGCTCAGTCGTAAAAAACTGTCCTCGAGGTGTGCCTCAAAAAATTGTGTTTACAACTTGCCCATAAATGACCATAAAGCAATGATCACTTTAGTCACTAAGAATTAAATAAAGGCAATTAAACAACGAAGTTGTGAACGTGTCTTAATTGCAATCATACGTAAATCGTATAGATGCCGTACTGTTTTTTGTTATTTTCAGTTGTCATAAAGTTGACATAAAGATAACAGCTTCGCTAGTCCTCCATCTTCACGGGAAGTAGATGGGCTTACAATTTTTTTTTTTTTTTTGTGCCAGGAGGTTCCGGCTTTTTTTTCACTAGTCTTCGTAATCGGACAAGACATCGGCGTTTATCGTGGCTTATGAAAAAATAAACGAGATATCGGCGTATGATTCAGCAATTTTCAGGGAACCCGCGCGTGTACTCAAATACTTGACAAACGCTCCGTTACGGATAACGGAAGAATACAAAATAAGTGTTAAAAAAAGTAATGAGCAGCCCCGCGGACCGTTTAGTAGGTGCTGCGGCCGAGTAATCACGAAATATGGCAGTAGATACGTTTTTTGTTTTTTCAATAGGCTTGTGAATTTCTTGGTCAGGACAGCTCCAATTAATGTTTTTGTTGCCTTTTTACAATAGTTTATAAAATTGGTTCTAAGGTTACGTTTCGGTCGATAAATAACGAAAACTCTAATATTGCGACTTTGGGTTCCGTTATAATAGGGTGTTTTACGTACTTTGTGTGTAGTGGAGTGGCACATGACAAGTGTCCCCTTTGGAGCTTCTTCCAGTTAATTCCTGCTTGTAGCAACACTACACCATCACATTATCTCTATCAGGGAGTGTTATCCAGCCATAGCGGATCGTTTGCTTAAGTCCTTTTATGTGGACGATCTCGCGCTGGGATGCTCATCTGAGGACGACGTCTTGGAGGTCTACCAGCACGAAAGTTGACTACTAACAGATACAGGAATGGAGCTACGAAAATGAGGGTCCAATTTGTCATCCTTACAAAACCAATTTCTGCGCAATGAAACTGCATATGGAAATGCCGCAGAGAATGCCGTTGCAGTGAAGTTGCTTGGAGTTAGGTGGGACCAAACTAAAAACGCGATTATTCTCAGTACACGAAGTGTGACGACTTACCTTACAATGCAACCAGTCACAAAGCGAACCGCTCTTCAGGCGTTCGCCCGGGCCTTCGACGCGTTTGGCTACTTAGCCCTATCGGCTGCTCAAACAAAGCTCTTGTTTCAAGCCCTCTGGTTGCGCAAGTGCTTCTGGGACGAAAACCTCTCAGCTGAAGAGCCTACAGTATGGAATCCTTGGTGTTCGGATCTAGTTTCTCCTTCTCCTTTCCGAATTCCGCGGTACGCCGTTTCTCTTCAAGTTGGTGCAGACCCTTAAATTTGGCTACATATGTTTACGGACGCCCTTCCTCCGTGTTTTGGAAGTCATATTGCCGCGCGCGCAGCTTGCCAAGTGGGCAGCGCGCGCGTGGCCTAACGGTTATAGCGCCTGCCTCCCACGCGAAAAGCCAGGGTTCGATTCCTGGCCGCGGGGACGCCTTTTTGTTGACATCTAATGTAATGTTCTGGTAAATTCGAGAACCGTGTTGCTTGTTCGAGTTTAGAAAGTTCTACACACCGAACCTTCTACGCCGATTCTTCTAGAACCCTCCGCGTGTACATAAGAGGCTCCGCGTGGCGAGCCGCAGTCAGTCTCGCCCCAGCGTTCGACTCTGCGCTTACGCCGACTTCGACGCCCGCGACGCTCTATTGTTATCTTCTGTTTCCCTCTTCATTTTTGGGCACAAGTTCGCCCCATTAAACGTTTAGTTTCGTCAGTTATTCGCCGCCTCATCACTTGTCCTTCGTGACATTTTGGTGGAGGTGCGGGGTAACATCCTATGCCCGTAAAGCGTACCCCTACGAAGACACACCGCCCGAGTGAGGTGCTCAGCCCCGGAAGACTACCCTTCGCCGAAGACGCCGAAGCCCGAAGGAGCCGTAGGACCAGAGGTCAGTCCCCCGAATTGGGTCTCTTGCCCGAGAACCGGAGGAAGAAAATACCGACCATGTCCACCGCACCCGTCGTCATCATGCCCGTCACTCCCCGGACTCCGACGCCCTTTCACGGCGAAGCCCACGAGGATATCGAAGACTGGCTGCAGCATTACGAACGCGTAGCTCGCCACAACGGATGGACGGCTGAACAGCGCCTCCAGAACCTGTACTTCTCGCTGGAGGGCACCTCGAGGCACTGGTTTGAAAACCACGAAGCCTCCCTCACTACATGGGAGTCCTGCGTCACCGAACTGAAGCGGACGTTCCTTAACCACCACCGTCGCCAGCGAGCAGAGGACCTACTTCAAACAAGGGTGCAGGGCCCCAACGAAAGCGTGACCAGCTTTGTTGAGGATGTCCTGCGTCTCAGTGCCCGAGCCGATCCGGAGGCCGCCGAGGAAAAGAAACTCCGAGTCCTCATGCGTGGCGTCAAGGCAGAAATTTTCGGAGGCCTGGTCCGCAACCCCCCGACGACCGTCGATGCTTTTGTGAGTGAAGCCACCAACATCGAGCGCGCACTGACGGCCCGAGCAAGCCACTACCACCGAATCGCCGTCGCGCCTGCGGCTCCAACTGTCGCTGCTTCCCTTCTGGACCTAAATACCAGCGGTGCCGACAACCTTCGGGAGATCGTCCGTGAAGTCGTCCGGGAAGAACTCCGCAAGATACTTCCCGCTGCGGATCGCCCGTCCTCACTGACGCTCGCCGAGGTCGTCCGAGAGGAAGTTCACCGAGCCTTCCAGCCTGAGGTTCCGGTCAACACGACGACACCAGAGGAACCGACTTTGAGCTACGCCGCCATAGCCCGACGACCGCCGCAAGCTAACCGCCAGGCCACGGCGCCACCCCGACGAGACCCTCCGATGCCACAGTACCCTCGACGCCAGGAAGGACAAGTCCAGGACGTCCGCCCGGAGCAACCCTCGCCGAGGAAGACCGACGTGTGGCGAACGGCCGACCGACGCCCGCTCTGCTACCACTGCGGGGAAGCCGACCACATCTACCGCAGCTGCCCCTACCGTCGACTTGGGCTGCGTGGTTTCCACCCGAACGACCCACGCCCGAGGTACGGCGAACGCCCTCGCGATATCGAGGAGTACCTTCGACGCTCGCCTTCTTCAGTGCCGTCTCTCCGCCGTGAATCCCGCTCGCCGTCACCACGACGTTCAGCGTCTCCAGCGCCACGACCCCGCCGAGAGAGCCTGTCTCCCCTGCGTCGCCGGGAAAACTAGGCGCGGCAACGCCTGGAGGTGGCGTTGCCGAAGACGACCGAAGTAAAGAGCCTCCAAGAACGACGGAGCGCTCCCACTCTCCCGACGCTGCGCATCGCAACGACGCTCCTGCTTCGGTGTCCAACAACCTCAACGTTATCATCGACGGCCACGACGCGACGGCACTCGTCGACACCGGAGCAGACTACTCCGTTCTGAGTGGGAGGCTCTCCCGCCGCCTTCGAAAAGTCATGACGCCGTGGGATGGACCACAAATAAGAACCGCCGGAGGACACCTCATCACACCAGTCGGGAGATGCACTGCTCGCGTCGAGATCCACGGTGAGACGTGCCCTGTCAAGTTCGTCGTTCTGCAAGACTGTTCGAGGGACGTTATCCTCGGAATGGACTTTCTCTGCGAGTATGGCGCCGTCATCGACCTCGGGGCAAACCAGTTGACGCTGCGAAAGCCTGTCCTGCCCCCGGTGGAGGCCAGCACGACGTCATCCGCGATCCGAGTTATAGCCGACCATGTGAATCTGCCGCCGCGGTCGAGTGTTTTCGTCACCGTCATAACCGACGCAGCCATGCACGGTGAAGCTCTTCTGGAAGGCAGCGTTCAACTGCTCCTTGAAAAAGGAATTGGCGTCGCACGAGGCGTAACGGATCTTCAAGAAGGACGAACAACTGTTCTCGTGACAAACTTTCGAGAGGAACCGCAGCACCTAACGAAGGGTACCACCATGGGCTACGTCGAGGAGCTTCAGACGCCAGCCGTGGTCACCGCAGTCTCAGAGGAAACCTCGTCGCCACAGCAGAAGAGCACGACGCCGCCGCCGCTCGACATCGACCCCGAGCTCCCAGCTTCGAAGCGCCGGCAACTGGTTGATCTCCTCGCCGAATACAGTGACTGTTTTGCCACGACATCGAAAGTTCGCCAAACACCAATGGCGAAACATCGCATTATTACCGACGACGACGCACTCCCTGTTCACCAGTCGCCGTATCGAGTCTCCTTAAAGGAAAGGAAAGTGATTCAAGATCAAGTCCAGGAAATGCTCGACGACGACATCATTCAACCCTCAAGAAGTCCATGGGCGTCCCCGGTCGTACTTGTAAAGAAGAAGGACGGAACCCTGCGGTTCTGCGTGGACTACCGTCGACTGAACGCTGTGACGAAGAAGGACGTCTATCCGCTCCCCCGCATCGACGATACGTTAGACCGATTGCGCCACTCCCGATATTTTTCGTCGATGGACTTGAAGAGCGGTTACTGGCAGATTGAAGTCGACGAACGTGACCGGGAGAAAACTGCCTTCGTCACTCCCGACGGACTGTACGAATTCAAAGTGATGCCGTTTGGACTTTGTACAGCACCAGCCACCTTCCAGCGCGTCATGGACACCGTGCTGGCAGGCCTGAAATGGCAGAGCTGCCTCGTCTACCTGGACGATGTCGTGGTATTCTCACGAGATTTCGACGAACACCTCAGACGACTTCGAGCCGTGCTTCAAGCCATCAAGACCGCAGGCCTGTCACTCAAGCCAACAAAGTGTCGGTTCGCCTATGGGGAACTAAAGTTCCTTGGCCACGTCGTGAACAACAAAGGCGTTCTACCTGACCCCGAGAAGACCCACGCCGTAGCTGCATTTACGCCGCCGGCTGACAAGAAGGCCGTGAGAAGATTTCTCGGACTCTGTGCCTACTACAGGCGCTTTGTTCGAGACTTCGCCAAGCTGTCCGCACCGCTGACACACCTCACGAAGGACGCCGTAAAGTTCGAGTGGACAGAAGAACACCAGAGGTCATTCGACGAGCTCAAACGAAGACTCCAGACGCCCCCGATTCTTGGCCATTTCGACCAGTTTGCTGAAACCGAGATCCACACCGACGCCAGTAACACCGGACTGGGTGCGGTACTAGTCCAAATGCAGGACGGCGCAGAGCGAGTCATCGCATACGCAAGTCGAACGCTGTCTAACGCGGAGAGGAACTATTCAACTACTGAAAAGGAGTGCCTCGCTGTCGTCTGGGCAATAACAAAGTTTCGCCCATACTTGTATGGAAGTCCTTTTCGCGTGGTCACAGACCACCACTCGCTCTGCTGGCTGGCGAATCTGAAGGACCCCTCCGGACGCCTCGCCCGGTGGAGCCTACGACTGCAGGAGTTCGACATGACCGTGGTGTACAAGACCGGTCGGAAGCACAATGACGCCGACTGCCTGTCAAGGGCCCCAGTCGAGGCCGCTCCTGCCTGCACCAAAGAGGACGACGATGAGTGTTTCCTCGGCGCTCTGGATGTCAGCGACATGGCAGCACTCCAACGAGATGACCCTGAGCTGCGAGCACTCATCGAGCACCTAGAGGGACAAGGAAGTACCGTTCCCCGCAGTTTTGTACGAACACTGCCAACCTTCTCCCTCCGGCGAGGTGTGCTCTACAAGGAGAACTTCAGCGACAACAACACGGCGTGGCTGTTGGTGGTCCCTTCCACTCTTCGAGAAGAAATTTTTCAAGCCTGCCACGATGACCCGACGGCGGGACACCTTGGCTACAGCAGAACTCTCGCCAGGATACGCGAAAAATACTACTGGCCCAAGCTCGCGAAGACAGTGCATCACTACACCCGATCTTGCCACGAGTGTCAACGACGGAAAAAACCACCGACGAGACCGGCAGGACTTCTTCAGCCTATTGCGCCGCCATCTGCCCCGTTCCAGCAAATTGGAATGGACTTACTTGGGCCATTCCCACCATCGACGCAAGGGAACCGATGGATAATCGTCGCAACCGATTATCTCACGCGGTACGCCGAAACGAAAGCCCTTCCTTCAGGGACTGCCGTGGAAGTTGCCAAGTTTTTCATTGAGTCCATCGTCCTCCGGCACGGCGCTCCAGAAGTTCTGATTACAGATCGCGGATCATCGTTCATGGCACAGCTGACCCAAGAAATCCTCCGACTCAGTCACACCAGCCATCGTCGTACAACTGCGTACCACCCGCAGACCAACGGGCTGACGGAGCGACTCAACAAGACAATCGCTGACATGATCTCTATGTACGTCGACGTTGAGCACAAGACGTGGGACGAGGTGTTGCCTTACGTCACGTTCGCATACAATACGGCGGTTCAAGAGACCACTGGATTCACACCCTTCCAGCTGGTACATGGTCGGAAAGTAACGACCATGCTAGACGCGATGCTGCCCCATGAGCCAGCTGACAGTGAAAGCAACGACGCCCAGGTGATTGCTCAACGGGCCGAAGAAGTCCGCCAGCTCGCCCGACTCCTGATTCAAAACCAGCAACGCGTCGACGCCGGCCGCTACAACCTTCGTCGCAGGGACGTCCACTTCCAGCCCGGAGACAGGGTGTGGGTATGGACACCGATCCGCCGCCGTGGTCTCAGCGAAAAACTCTTGAAGCGTTACTTCGGACCCTACAGAGTGCTTCGTCGACTCGGGGATCTGAACTACGAGGTGATGCCCGATGGAACACGGACTTCATCACGCCGCCCTCCACGACCAGAAGTCGTCCACGTCGTGCGCATGAAGCCGTTTTACGCTCGATAGGACTGTGGACCTTATGTGTTCCAAGTGACTCTCTAGCTTACCGTTCTTTTTTTGTTTGGTTTGTTTTGTGCTGCATCGGGGCGATGCACTTTTTAAAGGGGGGGAGTAATGCCGCGCGCGCAGCTTGCCAAGTAGGCAGCGCGCGCGTGGCCTAACGGTTATAGCGCCTGCCTCCCACGCGAAAAGCCAGGGTTCGATTCCTGGCCGCGGGGACGCCTTTTTGTTGACATCTAATGTAATGTTCTGGTAAATTCGAGAACCGTGTTGCTTGTTCGAGTTTAGAAAGTTCTACACACCGAACCTTCTACGCCGATTCTTCTAGAACCCTCCGCGTGTACATAAGAGGCTCCGCGTGGCGAGCCGCAGTCAGTCTCGCCCCAGCGTTCGACTCTGCGCTTACGCCGACTTCGACGCCCGCGACGCTCTATTGTTATCTTCTGTTTCCCTCTTCATTTTTGGGCACAAGTTCGCCCCATTAAACGTTTAGTTTCGTCAGTTATTCGCCGCCTCATCACTTGTCCTTCGTGACAATATTTGGATCTGCCGAACCCAAATGGAGGCCTACTCACAAGAAATGAAAGACATTTCTGACAACAAAGAGAACAATAAAAAATCTAATGTACACTCACTAAGCCCCTTCGTCGACTCAACCGGATATTTGATGGTTGGTGGACGACTCCAGAACGCTAACGAAACAGTGAGAGTGCAACACCCACTCCTACTTCCTCCTGGGCACCCTTTTAGAGGGCTTATTGTGCACGACTGTCATTTACGAACTCTTCACAGAGGTATTCAGGACACCGCAGCACAATTGCGAGAGCGATTTTGGGTGCAGAGAGGATGACAGATCGCAAAGAAGATAATACGC
>JABSTQ010003518.1:0-21473 GCA_013358835.2 Ixodes persulcatus
CTTCCCACCATAGTACCATCAAATACGTATATATTATATATATCACAATATATATATAGATATATATATAATATCTATATATATAGATATATATATATATATATATATTATTACGTGTTCCGGATGGGTAATATAGAGTAGTCAGCTATACTTCGGCTCACCGTAGCATGGACTATTATAGCCGCTCATGCTAAATAATATCGCGATATATCGATTTAAATTGAAGCCTTGGCGGCCCCACGAGGCGCCGTGATGCGATGAATCAATCAAGGCATATAATATATATATATATATATATATATATATTATATATATATATATATTGTTACGGTGAGATGGAAGTAGCTAGAAGTCAGTGTCGGGCGGTCGGCTTTTTATTTGGAACTGCCGGGCTCAGCACGAGCTGTCGCCGCGCCCCTTTTCTTCTTCTAAGTAACATTACCCCCCCCCCCTTTTTTTCGCGGTCGTCCGACCGCAATTAACAAAGAATGCTATTTTTTTTGTTTTTGTAATGAGGGCGGTGGGTCGGGTGGTGTAGGGCTTCATGAGGGCGACGTGGACTACATCGCAGGTTGCTCGGCGTCGGTCAGTAGTGCCTTGCTGTTGCTGCACGTGGTATGAAAGGTCGGATAGTTTGCGCACGACTACGTACGGGCCGACGTAGCGGTGGAGGAACTTGGTAGCCAAGCCCTGGTGTCGTTGAGGTGTCCAGAGTAAAACAAGGTCACCTATTCATAAGAAACGGGGCGGTGAGACTTGTTATACCGTCGGCATTGGCGTTGCTGGGATGTACGTGTGCGTAGCCGGGCAAGTTGGCGCGCTTCTTCAGCACGACACACGAGATGTGCTACAGTGTCGGGAAGTTCGTCATTTTGACGGTAAGGTAGGGGCGTGTCTAAGAATGTGGTGGGAGGGCGATTATGGAGAAGATAAAATTTAGAATAGCCGTGGGTGTCTTGAACAGCAGTGTTGTATGCGTAAGTAACGAACCGAAGAACAGCATCCCATTGGCGTTGGTCAGACTGGACATACATGGAAATCATATCGGCAATGGTGCGATTAAAACGTTCCACCAAGCCATTTGTTTGTGGATGATATGCTGTTGTGGGTCTATGAATGGTTCCACAGAGATGTAATAGTTTTTGTATCACCTGGGAGAGAAAGACTGTTCCTCGATCGCTCAGTATGTGACGAGGGGGGCCGTGTCGCAGAATGATATTGTGCAAGAGAAATGTGGCGACTTCGTCTGAGTTTGCGGACTGTAAGGCAGCGGTCTCTGCATAACGTGACAGATGGTCCATGGCAACAATGACCCAGCGGTTACCGTTGTGTGTAAGAGGGAGGGGACCCAACAGGTCGACACCGATGCGTTCAAATGGGTAGTGAGGTGGATCGAGAGGATGGAGAAGTCCAGCTGGTGCGGTCGTTTGCCTTTTTCGTCGCTGACATTGGACGCATGATGCTACGTACTTGGAGATGTCGCGGTACATGCCGTACCAGTAGAAGGTATTGCGCACACGCATGTAAGTTTTAATAAAGCCCAGGTGCCCAGCTGTGGGGTCATCATGTAGAGCACCTAAGATATCAGATCGAAGATGTCTTGGAACGACAAAGAGCAGGGTAGGACCATGTGGGTCATAGTTGCGACGATACAGTACGTCATTCTGCATTGTGTAGGGGCCAACAAGCCGTTGTTCGTGGCGGGTGCGGTGGGTTTTGTTCAGACAGTTGAACATCTGTTGTAAGTGTGGGTATCTCCTTTGTTCCAGAGCAAAATCCAAACTAGAGGTCAAAGCAATTGCGGCAACAGCAGAAGAGGGAGTTTCTGGGGAGGGTGGGATGGGACTCCGAGATAAGCAGTCAGGCGCGTCGTGTTGTTTCCCAGACTTATAAAATATAGAGACGTCGTACTCTTGGAGTTTCAGTGCCCATCGTCCCAGACGTCCAGAAGGATCTTTCAAGTTTGATAACCAGCACAGAGCGTGGTGATCAGTAACCACTTTAAACGGACGCCCGAATATATAAGGTCTAAACTTGCTGACTGCCCAAATTACGGCAAGGCATTCTTTTTCAGTGATGGTGTAATTCATCTCTGCGTTGGACAAAGTTCGGCTTGCATATGCAACAACATGTTCGCGAGCGTCTTGCGTCTGTATCAGTACAGCTCCAAGTCCATGCCCGCTCGCATCGGTGTGAAGTTCGATATCAAGAGCAGGGTGAAATTGTGACAAGACTGGCTTGGTGGTCAATGCAGTCTTCATTGTTGCGAATGCATTCTCTTGATCTTGAGACCATACGAACGGTCGGTCCTTTTTGAGGAGAGAGTTTAAAGGAGCGGAAATGGCAGCAAATCCGCGAATAAATCGTCGGAAATATGAACAGAGTCCAAGGAATGAACGGAGTGCCTTAACTGTTGCGGGGCGTGGAAAGTCGGTGACAGCGCGGAGTTTCTCTGGGTCTGGTGATATTCCGTGGCGGCTGACGACATGTCCAAGAATTTTGATTTCTCGTGTACCAAAAAGACACTTTTTAGAGTTTAGTTGAAGGCCGGCGTTTCGGAAGCACTCTAAAACAGTTGTCAATCGAGATAGATGTTCGGGAAAAGTAGACGAAAAGACGACAACGTCATCCAGGTAACACAGACATGTTGTCCAGCGCAACCTGCGGAGTAGCGAATCCATCATACGTTCGAAAGTTGCAGGGGCATTGCATAAACCAAAAGGCATGACTCGAAACTGGTAAAGTCCATCGGGTGTTACGAACGCTGTCTTTTCTCGATCTTTTTCGTCAACGCTAATTTGCCAGTAGCCCGAGCGCATGTCAATCGACGAAAAATAGTTGGCGTCATGTAGCGTATCAAGGGCATCATCAATTCGGGGAAGGGGATAAACATCTTTTTTGGTAATTTTGTTGAGTCGTCTGTAATCAACACAAAAACGCCATGTGCCATCTTTTTTTTTTTTGACAAGCACTACGGGAGAAGACCAGGGACTTGCAGATTCTTCAATTATATTTTGCTGTAACATGTCACTCACATGCCTCTGGATGACTTCTCGTTCTGAACGTGAATCTCGATACGGACGGCTACGTATGGGTTTTTCTGTTCCAGTATCGATAGTGTGTTTAACAGCAGATGTTTGAGCTAGAGGCCGAGAGTGAAAATCAAAAATGTCAATGAAGGAGCATAATAGCGTGTAGAGGGTATCCTGCTGCTCTGGTGGCAAATCAGTGCTAACGTTTTTCCGAAGAAACTTGAAGGAGTTATGGTGATCATTCAAATGAGATGTTAGGGTTACAGTATGATCACTGACAGTGTTTACATACTCTATGTTGTTAATTGTTGTGAAGGCCACGCAGGTTCCAGCTGACAAGTCTTGTGCAATGTTAGTGGTATTTGCTATAAAAACGGTAGTTTTGGCCGCAGTACACGTTATAATTGTCATGGGTAAAGCAAGTTACCCTCGGGCCCTGAGGGTACAATAAATAAATAAATAAATAAGTCCCTTCTGAAATAACACTTCGCGATTTGGTTCCAGCATGTAGGTGTCGTCAGTCACAGACGCTGCCAATTGTACAATAGCGCCAGTAAATGGTGCTATCCGTGTATGATTCACTGCGCGGAAAGGTACACATTGTTGTCGAGGTGTGGAAGCGTCATTCGCATCTTCGCCGAGGAGAAGTGTGCGTGTGCCACAGTCAATGAGTGCTCCTCGGTTGGCTAAGAAATCCCATCCTAAAATTATGTCGTGTGTGCAATTGTCCAAGACAGCAAAGCAATGGCGATGAGGTTCGTTATCGATAGAAATTTCAACAGACACTAGCCCAAGAGGATGTATCAGGGACGTGTTGGCTCCACGGAGACTGCCACCGTCCCAGGGCGTGGTAACAAGCTTTAACTTTTTTCGAATGTTCTCGCTAATTATTGAAATTGATGCTCCAGTATCAACAAGTGCTGCCAGTCTTACCTTTTTGATGATTATGTCAATTAAATTAGATGAGGACACAGTCGGTGGGGGATGTCGAGGAAAGCAAGAAGCAGCCGTACCCCCTTTAGCTGCCTCATTTAGTTTTCCCCATCGAGGAAAGCTTTTGGAAGGGTGGACTGCCCACGGAGAGGGGAGGGCTGCCGGTATGCGGGTGAGGGGCTGCGGTGTTTGCGACCACGATTGGAAGGAGATGACGAGCGCCGTTGTTGACCGAAGCAGGAATCATCAACCTCGATAGGTTGGTTTTAGAGCCGGTTGGATTCATATGGCGTGAAGTACCGGGAGCTAGATGTGGTTCTTGCAGTGTCCGACAGCCGACGGCGACAGAAGCGCGAAATATTACCTGGTATACCACAGTAGAAGCATGTTGGTCGACGGTCCGTGAAGTAGTTTGGAGGAACTACTGGAGGAGCCCAAGGTCGTTGTTCAGTATAAGGCCGGGGAAAAGATGTTCGAGGGTCAGGATGGTACATCGTGATGGGCTGAAAATATTGGGCCGGAGACGTAGCGCATACTGCGTCGGGTGGTAGGGGTGCCGCTGGTAGAGGTAAAGATGTGGTCTCGATGGGAGGAGGTGAAATTCGTGACAACTCAGTTCGAATGAGTGTTCGTAACTCGTCGGGGGTAAGATGTGCCTCTGTCGATAAGCTTCGTTGAGGCGCGGGAGACAAGGCGGCGAGCTCTTCTTTGATTATTGTTCGGATGAGGGAAGCGATGTCGCCGGTCGATGGAAGTGGGGATGACGCGACGCAATTCTGGAGGCGAGTGATGTGTTCTGCTCCTGAAATGCGCCGATTTCGAAGCGCCTCCCATCGCTGGCACTGTTCCTGGAGTCTGGCGACTGTGGTTGGATTCTGAGAAATCAGCATGTTGAATGCGTCTTCTGCAATCCCTTTCATGATATGGCTGACTTTTTCCGATTCAGGCATCGCCGAGTTCGCGCGTTTACACAGAGCCAGTATGTCTTCGATGTAAGCCGTGGTTGTCTCGAGTCCGGACTGAGCGCGAGTCGCAAGCTTGCGGGTCGCGTCCTGTGTTCGGCTGGTAGGGCATCCGAAGACATCTGATAGACGGGTCTTGAATGCGTCCCATGAGGCTATTTGATCTTCATGGTTGTCAAACCATACCTTGGCGGTGTCACGTAGGTAGAAAACCACATTGGCTAATTGTAGGGTGTTGTTCCAAGCGTTGTGAGTGCTGACGTGCTCGAAGTTGCGGAGCCAGTCATCCACGTCATCGCTTCCGAAGCCGCCGAAGGTGGGGGGGTCTCGCTGTCGGTAGGGGACGGAGCCAGCACGGAGATTTTGAGTGCCTGACGCCTCACCTCGAGACATTGTTGGGGCAAGCTGCTTCAAACTTTGGAGAAGCGTTGTGGTTGGTGAGCGAAGAGGCGCAGGGGACGCACCTCCACCAAAATGTTACGGTGTTACCGTTGATGGAGTAGTCCAGCTAGAAGTCAGTGTCGGGCGGTCAGCTTTTTATTTGGAACTCCCGGGCTCAGCACGAGCTGTCGCACGCCCTCCTTTTCTTCTTCTAAGAAACAATATATATATATATATATATATATATATATATATATATATATATATATATATATATATATATATATATATATATATATATATATATATATCGCTTTTGCCCAATATCTGAAACGGTGCAATTTACAATTTTGTCTTTGAATTAGCCTTGAAAAATTTAACCTAATGCCCCTTCTCGCTCCGCTAGGATCCGCTCTACTTTCAGCATTCACACTGTCTGAAAACAATCTCCTCTGTCATAGATGCAATTTCTGTTTATCAATGTTGAAAATGCCAAACTTGATATATACAGTGACATTAAGGTGTTCAGGAACCAATTGAAAGTGCTTGTTGCCGAAAATCAAATATTGTGTGTTTTTTGCTTTGTGTTTGAAACTTGCAGTTTTGTTTTAAATTTTTTTTTTTCTGCTCATATTTATATTCTTGCTCACCAAGGAGGAGACCTGTATGATTGTTTTTGGGCACGTAAAATATAATAAAATAAATAAATTAATAAATAAATAAATAAAAAATAAATAAATAAAAGCCTTCATTCTATAATTGGTAGGTTCATTAATCGACTGCACAACATCATCACTAAAATATTAAGCTGTTTTATCACCAAAAAACGTATTTATTTACTGCAGCGTAAAGGCATCTGTCAGGAACACCTCAAGTGTGTTTATTCTTAGGCTGTATCTTTTCTCTATGAACCAATTTTTAAGGACGGAGAACGATTGCTTCACTGTAACCGAGACGATCGGCTGTAAGTCATGAGCGCCATTTGGAGTTCTGGTAATGGTGCCCACATTAATTTAGGATTTTTTTTTTTTGGGGGGGGAGGAGAGCTTTTAGGTTTTGTCGTTTGCTGGAGAGTACTACCAGCAATCCAATAATTTCAACAGCGCTTATTCCTTCACAAAGAAAATACTATCAATCATTGAAAGTCTACTGTGTACAGGCGTGTCACTTAAATAACGGGTCACTTATTAAGGTCTCTAGACAATCCAGACAATCGCGACTATCTACGTTCCTCCAAGGATACTGTACGCAAGGTTGAGTAACTTCGGGGCAATTAATTTGATAAAAACATAAAGGAAAATGCTTGCTATATATGTCTATCGGTACCTGAAACTAATATTGGGACTTTTATGAAGACCTGGGCATGTCCAAAAAGAAGTTCCAGCCCTCATCATAAATAACTCAGAGAGCAGTCAAATGTCTGAACACAATTACTGAAAGACATACTAAAAGTGTAAGGTCATATCGGATTCGCTGCACCGCGGCCGGTCTAAACAGCAGCATTGCATACGGCCTTCGCTTCTCCATATAGAAGCAATGGGAGTTTTTCTACCACGGGGGAAGGGGGGGGGGGGGGGGCGTGAGAACGTTACCGTTTGCAAAGCCCTTTAATGAGTTGTTTGAGTTTGTCTTGGATGTAGCGTCAAATGCGCCAGTGCACGAGGCCCGTGTCTCGAGCGTCCCTTCGAAGCAAGTAACAGCAGAGCACTGACATGAGCAGCCCTTGGAGGCTAATCGCGCTAGACTACCAGCTCGTGGCAGGCATCTTGCGCGTTTCCACAACCGTGGTTGCCGGAACTTGTAAACATCAACCTCAAAAAGGGACTTGAACCCCTCTGAGTGCTGCCTTAACCACCCTGAATAACTGTAATGACCACTCTGATTGAAAATGTGTGTCAATGTACCCATGTTGAAGCACCGTGGCTCGCTGATTTGAAAACGTTTAGCTTATGATAAATAGACGCTTGCTTATAGAAATTTGTTTATTGAGAAGACGAAGAAGTGTTCCACATAAGTCCCTGAAGCGGGCGGCCTCAAGTCCTCTAGTTCCAACTGACTTGAAAATTCCTGAACTCCAGTGTAGAAGGGTGGTGAGTTGAGCCAGTTGCTACGAGTTCAACATGATTAAAATCAGCTTTTCCGCTACTTTCCTGTCTTCTGTTTTCATCAACAGTTTTGCAAACTTGTTCGCTGATTTTAATGATGTTGAATTCTTAAATTCAACCCCGAAGCCAACAGGTCATTGTGGTCCGATTCTTGCTAAAATGAGTAAAAACGCAGTAGGAGGGTTGAGGTCGCAGCAATTCCACCGAGCTGTGATGGAAGAGAGAAACTACAGCCTAATGTGAAGGCCGTAGGAAGCGCACCCTTTTTTTGTAGCTTGGCCGTGGCTGCTATTTATCGGTTTTGTCCATGATAGCACACGCAAATAAAGATAAGGAACTCAATGAGTTCGCTCTCGTGAGACCTTTTGAGTGACCCTATTGGATCGTAGTTTCGGCTGCGCTTTGACTTAAATTTAAACAAAACAAAAAATGAGAGGAGCTAAACCTAAACATTGACAGTCGGCATTTTATGTAATTGAAAGGCTCACTTGGTACAAGGTTATAGTTCGGAGAATTAATTAAAACTATAAAGTGTACTGCTCTTGAATGCAATGTTCGAGCTATTAGCGAAAAAGCGCCGATTCCTTTTTGTTGCTAACTCTTTCGGGCAGTAGGCATCTACCCCTTTGTCTGTCATTGTATTTTGCGCTGTCTTAGCAATGTATATTGGTTCGTGCAGGTATTACGCATTTGTTTGTGTAGAGGTCAAGTTTACCCGATTTTTGATTTTCAGTGGCAGGTTTAAATTTGTAATCTAGTTTGATCATGAAAGCACATGGCAATAATCATCAAACCTACATATCGTTGAGCGCCTCATTCACACTGGACGAATCGCACGATTAGAAGTATATCGAATTTAGTTAGTTCCCTTTTGTGCATCTTTCCTATTGTTATTACTAGGCTAAAACTATTAACTGCTATTACTTCCCAGAAACGTTTATGTTACGTGAAGCCTTCTTGTCTTCGTTGCTTTAATGACGCAAGTTTCTGTTCTCGTGTACTGTACCTCGGTTGTTGAAGTTTCCAAACCTGCCCAATATTACATAAAATATTTTGTATAATTCTTTAATGTGCCTGTATTAAGCACTCCAAATGCACATGCCACGCTACATGTTGTTTTGAACACAAAAATGAAACGCCACACGTAGTGTTCCTTTCGCGACTAGTGCAATTTTGCCATACGGACAATGACGACAAAAATGAAAACTCAATCAGCCAAGGAAGACAATTTCTGCCTTCTTGACATGTTTTCTATTCGATCCCTGGTTTTGCATAAAACCATGCTCTCATATATTAGGAATTCAGTAGGCGGCCTAGAACATTGCGCATTTTTACGTCCATTGTAATTCCTATTTCAACAGATTAATTCATATATAGAGAGTGAGTTACCAGGAGTTTTAAAACAAACCGCTTACAAGTTGTTTTGATACTTGTCGAAAAGATAGTCTTTTGTGCAGTTCGAGATCATGGGAAGAGGCGTCGTGGAAGTGTCAAGGCTCACGAGATATCCATCTTCGCCGAGACATTGAGGTGCTTCGTGACCCTCGTCCCAGGGTGTGCCTAGACTGAATAAAAATTACATTTAAGAAGAAAATGCAGCACCACATCGGCTATATTTGAAGGATTACTTGATTACATTTAATAAATCAACTGTGCAAAGATTTTCGTGCCCTCAATCACTGCTGCCGATTGGAGTTCTGGTTAAATTGAGTTAGGGTTAGAATCACCAAGAAAGCGCGTGTTCGTTTCAAACAAAACAGAATGTTGCAAAAATAAAAAACCTATGTTCTAAATATCAACGGTTAGTACCGCCATCCTTGTAAACCTTTTCCTAATCACCGATTTACTCTCCGGGAATCGCTACCTCTGTTAGAGTAAAAAAAATAAAAAATAACACAAATGCGATTGAATATCGCATAAAGCGCGAGACTGGAGGTTAAACCTGATCACAATGTTTTGTCTGCGTACTAGGGTGGTTTCATTTTAATTCGACTAACCTTGTCGAGATGGGTCCTCAAAATTATCTGTAAAAAAATAAATGTGAAATCCCGAACACTGTGATGTGCAAAAATGCCTTTGAAAAAATTTAGAAATATGCAGTTCGAGAGAAACAAAATGTGGAATGCTTCCGGGTGGGAGGCGTGAAATTCGCGATTCTATTTTTAGCCTTGTTTAGGGGGTCCTTGCAAAATATTTAATTTTCACTTGGTCATAATACTTTTTACATTATAGGTATGCAATGCGGGTTGTTTTTGAGAAATAGAGTGTTGTCATTTACAATTTTTATTAAGTTTAACATAAAATCGGAAACATGCCACCCAGAGCAATTTTGACAAACATTGAGATAACTATATCAGACGAACGGTATGAAGCTATGCCATGAGACTTAAATTCATGCGTAGCAATTTATAGAAGCTATCGATTGATATGCCTTTATTTTTTATTCATATTATTGTACAAATTTGATTTCGCCCCAAATATGTACAAAAATTTAAAATATGCAAATTTACTCAAAAAGGCCAAGTTTCATTTTCTTCTGTTTTTGTACTTTATAGCCCATAAGCTTTAGAAGTACTTTAGATAAGCCTTGGGTGTAATATTTGTGTTGTATTTTGGTGAAAACTAGTTAAATAATTCAATTTTAAACCTGTCACTCAATCCTTGGTTCACTATTCTGGCTTCACCACAATACTACTGGTGGTCTAAATAATAACAGATGGTTTTAGAAGCCAATTCATCATGATCAAATTCCCATTATATATGCTCACGACAACCGCTGGAACACATGAGACACTTTACGGGGGCCAAAATGAATTATTCATTTTAAAAGTAATGCCTCCTGAAGTTTGTTTGGGGGACGAGCTGACATGTCCCAAGCTCTCGCAGGTGAACGTTCTTCTCTCAGGAATTGCTGTCGCACAGTGTGACATAAAAAAGCGTAATTCAAATATAAACTCTGAAAAATCACTCATGATGCAGCTCAGAACATATATATTCTGCGTCATGGAAATTATGTTTTCCACTTATGAACGCACGGATATTGTTTTTGCACAAACTTGAAATGTTTGGGCTATGTAGATAATTTTATTTTGCTTATAATCTGACATACGTAAAACAGAGTTCAGCTGACAAAATGAAAAAGAAAAACAACGCTGGTATCACGGCACGAAAAAAGCACTTGATTTAACTACTAATGAATTCACGTCAATAAAATGCACATACATACGGTGATCATTGTGCTCAACGCTCCCCCGTGTGTTCATGGGGAGGCTCTTACAAAACGTCAGCAATTTTCCGAGAGAGTTAACAAAGTCACACATTGTTAAACACCGTGTAGGCGTTAAAATACCGGCTATGTAGTTCGCTGAAGACGCACTTAACCTTTTTCAATTCGCCACACATGTGAGAGGCGGATGCCTTTTTGAGCCGGTATGAATCCCTATTCGGCTGTCTTGGTTTTGGAGAAATCGCTGACGTCGTCTCTTCTAATTCAGGCCAGTAACGTTTTTTTACACACTTTCGCATCTTGTGCACAAAGTCCATTGAAGTTTGTATGGCCTAATCCACAGGCGAACGGAGGTGTGCATCGTCGCGTGATGCTTCAGTAGCCCCCCTACTTCATCAAAGGCGTTCTTGTTGTGTCCTGAGGCAGAAAAGCCTACTTCACCATCGGGAAGATCGGCTGGTTGGAACTCGTAGAGCTGAAATCTTTGCTTAGGTTGAGCGGGTGCACAATCAGACATATACGTTACTAACGTATAAACTGGAGTGTAGCTCTCCGGCCAGTCCTCAAATCACTTCAGAACGAGTACCGCGTGTGCAGTGTCATGGCACAGGTCTACAGACACGACACCAAAAAATTTGGGACCTTGCGAGGTCAACGCAACACATGTGAACACAGAGATTTGGCACTTGTGCCACTGATGTTCTTCTATTTCATGTGGCAGGGTCACCGTCCAGTTTTCGTCAAAATATATAATTCATGACAATATGTCAAGTGGTCACCTTGCTCTTCTCAATCCAAACAGCTTCACGTTGACGTTTACGGATAAAGTCGTAAGTCGAAAACCTTGTGGCTCATTTCTGCACCTCTTTCAAAAAGGCGTTCAATCCCGCAGTCTCATTCACCAAAATAAAGATCTTCCACGTGCAGAATCTCATCTCCTCTGGAAACATTTGTTATTCTTTTGTTTTGAGGAGAGTCGATCAATGCTAGGGCATTTCTTGCACCCACCCTCTAAACAATAGACCTTATGCGAAATTGCTTTGTGGTCTGACAACACTGAGAGCGTCGCCATTTTAATGTTGGCAAGCGTTGTCGGTACCAAAAGCTCGCCGGAGGCATCGGACAATGCTGAGCTATCTTTCCTATCGCACATTGTCCTTATGGACAATGTGCGATAGGAAAGATAGATGATAGCTCATTGTGATGATAGCTCATTGTCCATAAACACAATGAGCTATACAATGACCTAAAATTGTCCATAAAGACAATGAGCTATCGCACATTGTCCTTATGGACAATGTGCGATAGCTCAGCAGCTGTGTTTTCCGTCTTCAGACCATGAAATGTGGACGAACAGTTTAAACAACCTACCGCAACTGTTTGAGAAAACTCTCGGAGGCCTGTGCACGCTGGCGACAACCTCGTTGATGCAGCGGGCCAAGTCCTACGCCTTCGCTGTGGAAGCTTGTTGTTGCCAGCGTGTGCACAGGCTTCCGAAAGGTCTAGGCCGTCATGCCTTTCATCTTTGAGAACACTTTTAATTCTTTTTTGGTACGAATACGCTTGAAGTCGCACTGTTTAGCGGTATACTGCTCCACGCAAATGCATAACTGAAAATCAGTTTTTGTTTTAGTTGTTACTGGCGGAGGGTTTTTTGGTGAAACGCTCTTTGTTCTTCTAAAAGAAACTGCCATTGGCAATATTTTCAAGGTCTAAAATTGGCTTCAAATAGCATTGACCTCAAGCACAGTTGACGGATGTTGAGATATTAATGAAGATTTGTTCAACCTTGACAGACTAAGTGCAGTGACTTTCTCAAAACTACCCCCGAGCTTCTTGCACAAAACAAAATATCTACCTCGCCTTTGACAAAAAAAGGAAAGGAGGTTGTAAAATGAAGTTGGCAACACCCGTGTTGCTTCATTTCACGTCAGTATTGTTATATGATACACGATGGAACCAGAAGTAAACAAATTCCTGTCACGTACACAGACGTAAACAAATTCAGCGCACGTACTCGGCACGCGCCTTGGTTCCATCCTGTATCATCCTCCCACGTGACCATGACGTCACGTTCCCACGCCCACGCCCCTTCCCACGGCCCCGGTCCTCGAGACCGAATTTCGGGACCTGTCAATCATCCAGCAGAGTCACATGATGATGACGTCAGAGGTCGGGACGACACTCGACACGCGCCTCGGCTGCATCCTATATCTCCCTCCCACTTGACCGTGACGGTGAATGTACCACACACACGCCCACACCCCGCACCCATGGCCCGGTCCTCGGGCCCACATTTCGGTACCTGTCCCACACACCCCGCCCATGGCCCGGTACTTGGCCCCAAATTTCGGAACCCGTCCCGCACCCCCTCCCACAGCCCGGTCCTCGGCCCTAAATTTTGGGGCCTGTCAATCATATTCCCAGAGGTGCGAATTCAGTTGAGTCAATCGCGAGAGGGCAACGTCACATGACGTCATAGCGCGAGACGGTCACGTGACATTATTTGAATCGCTGCGCGGTAAACATATTTTATTCGCTAAAAAAGCGCTCTGCGGCGGCTGGGAATCGACCGCGGTACCTCGTGCACAGCAGCCCGACACCCTATCCCCTGAGCTACGAGCGCATTGCTTCCGAGAGCGCTTACCTCGGCTTAGTGGTCAGTGTGTGTACAATTCAGATCACGTGGTTTCCTGACACTTGGCTTTTGTAATACGCTTAAACCACAGGGATGCGTCATTGCCGCAGGTCACGTGACGATGGTCGTGGGACGTAATGCATCGCTGGGCGCTAACGTTGCTCGTCTTCCTATCACGTGATTTTGCACAGAACTACTGAGTCATTCGCCGGAGGGCGCTACCTGGGAAATGTGATGACGGAAGAGTTCAGGATTGTTGAGTCATCTGCCAGGAGGGAAAATGCACTGTCACAATGACGCCACAGATATGTCGCCTGGCGCCGTGGGATTAGTGACGAGAAATGCATTGTCGCATGTTTTCCCTGTGGGTCATGTGACCAACGTCACGTGATATTTGAATCGCTGCGCAGTTGACACCTCAGTTTATAGATGGCGCGCGTCTTTTTTGCTAAGCGTCTTTGTTGTTAGGACATGAGCGTCATCTTGCGGTGTGGGTTTGACCTTGCGCCATCTCTTTCTGAAAATTGCACCTCTTCCTGAGGTGTGCTCGTCCGTATTTTCGCGTGCGCGCTATGGGTGTGAGTTGTCGAATCTGTTTGTAGAGGGCGCGCACCTGAATTCCTTAGCTAGCGTGAACTTTCACCATTATCACGTGACATGTCTCGATATTGTTAGTGTGGGAAATAAACCGGAGCGTGGTCGCATCCATACGCGCTAAAGACGAGACAGATATGATGTTTCATTTTTTATTAATATCATTCGCTCTAAAAACACGCACACTTATAAATACAGATACGGCGTTTAAATTCACTCTACGCGACGAGGAAACCACTGGAAGCACTTTATACAAAAAAATGTACAACACAAGCAGTATCAAGACACATCCGAGGCAAAAAAAAGTTGTGCAATAACAGAGCAACGTTCGCGATACAATCCAGAAAAATGTTTACAAGGTCAGGACATCGATGAGGATCGCCCGCTTCCTAAAACGCTCTTGTGTCCAAAAGGAAACGTCGTAATCCCGTCGCTGCAAATGTGTCGCTTGTTGTCAAACGGATTCAGAGCAATCTTTTCGACCGAGATGCTTTTGTTCTCGTTAAGTTTTCGAGCAATCAAGTGCTGCGTCACTCTATGCAAAGTTTTCGTCTCTAGAGCATGCTTGTACAGCTCGTATGTCAACTTGCGAGACTCGCATCTCTTCACTCCCATGGCTCTTACGCAACACGTGTTGCTGCTTGTTTTGAAGCTGTATAGCTTTGGTTTTAAGCAACAAAAAGCCACTAAGTGAGTAGTGGGATATTCATTTTTTAAAACACCGAGCCTCATTTTGTTTTCGGTTGAAAAGAGTTTGTGACTCTCTGGATATCCAGATGTATCCAAGCATGCGTCTCGGAGTTGGAGCAGTTTCTCGTCGACGTCTGATCCGTGAAGGTGTAGGAAGAAGGAATCCGTGTCGCAGTAAAGAGCCCTCGCTGAGGGGATCGCACGACGAAGTTGGAGCTAAGTGCTCCAAACTGCGTCAGGTTCGGCTTTTGAAGCATTTTCAGTATGTCGTCCTCTTTAACGCACAGTTTAATGTGTCCATGTTTACGTGCATTCTCGATCGTTTTGCCATATATGCAGTTTATGAACAGCTTGGAAAGATTCTTCTGGAAGGAGTTGGTTGCTTGCTGTCTCAGCTGGTGGTTAAAATCAATAAACTCCTTCAAGAACGCTCGCTGCAAGAATTTGAGGACTCGGTGAATGTTGGTGACCTCTAGTCCTAACTGGGTGTACAGTTTCAAAATCCGGTAGTGCAAAACGTATTTCGTTTTGTCGTGAAGTGTGAGCAACAGCTTCTTAGTGGATTCCTCTTTGGGCATTTCAGAATGAGTATCGTGCAAGTAGTGAGGATATCTGAGGTCTATCTCCAGAATGTATCCCGTCGGAGCGTCATCTGGAACGTCATCAATTTTCAGGCAGGCAATCTCGTCATTCGTCATCCAGTCAAAGTCCGACACTGGCAGGGCCTCTCTCATTGTCGCCGCATACACACCGTTTACGTCCAAGTCCAAAATCTTAGACGTTTCCTGCTGCGGGTTAAACGTATCCGTTCCCGGAACATTTGCGACAGCATGACGGGTTGTGCATTGGGTAATTCCTCCGCGAATACCCTGTTCTATCATGAGATATGTGACAGGATCGTCAATTAGCTGCAGTCTAACTCTCGACTGTTTCAGCGCACACGACAAACGTAGGGATGGTAACGATACGAAATGTAGAGCCTCAATTTCGTACGTCTCCAGCGTCCACCGTCTAAAGTTTTGGAGAACATCGGCAAGTAGAAGGCAGACCGTTTTTAGGTAAAGGTCGCTGTATTTACCAAGGTTCTTCAAACCAAAGGTACAGAAATCGACCTGTGCATGTTCGTAGTCCTCTTCACACACCCCGCTCCCAGTCAACTTGTTAAAAAAGGCCTCTCGTGGCGGGAGGCTTTGACCCTCGTAACTCCCAAAGCTTGTAATAAAATTATAACAAAACACTCCTTTGCGGGCAAGGAGGTCGACATGTCCGGGAAAGGACTGCCGAAGGCAACAAAAATGCTCTGTTTCCTTAAAGTGGAGGTTTTGCACGAGCGTCTCCAGGCTTGCATTAAGAAAGGCGAGGCTGTCAATGAAGCGAAGGTTGCCTATCTCTAACAATTTAAAAGTCTGGCACGAGCTTCCGAGGACGTTAATATCCTTGGACTCTAACAAATTAAGCTTGCCTAGAAAGAAGCTGAGGTCGTAGGAATGGTTATGCGCTATGAGTGGAACGGTATGTTTGTTGATTCGATGATTTAGGTTACACTGGGAGCAAAGCGCCCGCCTATACTCTCCCGTCATGTGGTCGGGGTCGCGAGTTTTCATTTTCTTGCTAAAGCTTTCGTAGCAAATACCACAGCGGGAAGAGTCCGCGTGGGAAGCCTCGTTTTCTTGAGTCATTTCAAGAGGCATTTCACTCGCCCTAATCAATCGGGGTATTTCCGTCGCTAGAAAGTTGAGAATCAAAATGAATCTTTCTACGCAGTCGAGTCCGCGATAAAGGTATTCCTCAACAATGTACGAATCTTTTGAGTGGATGACGAGAAGACAGAAAGAGCTGGGGACGTGATTCTCATAAACATTGCCCGTCGACTGAGTCGGTTCCAGGATCGCTTCAAAGTCGTAAACGCAATAAAAGGGAAAATCTTCCATGACATGCGTGCTCCGAAAGTACAGTTCGTCACCCTTGTTTGGGAAGACGGTTTTGCCCGGCTTCTTGTCCCTGCACATTGAGAGATGGTCAGACAGGGTTTCTTGCCTCTGAAACCCGGTCAGACACCTCTTACAACGAAATCGTAGGCTTTTGGCATTTGAAAAAAGTCCCGCAAAGTTTGTAATGCCCACAAAATGGTTCTCAACAAGGAGAAGATCGACATGCTGCTCCAACTCGTCATCAACTACCTTCAGTGGGTAGACAAAGTTTTTCTCACTGTCATAACCAAACACGTTCACTGAGACACAATTCTTTCGCTCAAAGGCCCCCACGTCCTGTGGAAAGGTTACAGGGAACGTTTTCGGAAACACATACTTGCACATATGTTCACGATACGAGGATGCTCTTCCTCTGTAAGCCCTGTTCGCAGGATGCAAAACGGCGAGCACAGCAAACACAAAGCACATATCCCGTTCAGATTCATGAAGACGCTCGCTGACACTGACGAGGCATTGCTTTGAGGCAAGTTGCTTCGGCAGAGAAAAATGTCCGCAACCAACGGTCGGGGGAAGGAATCGTCCCAAACTAATAGTACAAACTTTGATCCCGACAAGAAAGAATCCTGAGCCCTGTTCCTGATTATGCTCCAGCCGGGCAGCTATTTCAGTGGAGACTCGCTGAATCGAACTACTGATATTACCGTACACAAATGCGGTTTGGACCTGACTATGAAAAAAGTGCACAGTCACATCAATGTCGTCGTCAGGAAGGAGACGTCCGAGCTCGACGGTGAGTGTCACAAAAAACGCAGCGGCAGACCAAAATGTCTGAGCACGTTTGACATATGCTCTGTATGATGCCTAAAAAAGGTGGCCACGTCGTACGCCTCTGTGTCTCTTTCGTGTAAGTGTAACTCGTACTGAGCCACGTAATTACGAAGAGCGCACACTCTTTCGTAAAAGGGAATGCATGGCGAGGGAGTCACATTGTGAACCAAGGCTAAGTGAACTTGTAGCGAGTCGGCACTGGAATAATGCTGTCGATCCTCGGGAGAGCACAGGTGACAAGTAACCATGATGGGGATGAGATGGCTAGACGATATTCGGAGATATCCGACGATTAGGTGACGAGGGGGCTAGATGATCCGGGTCGTCTAGGTATCGCTGACCTTTTCAAAGATACCGAAACAAAAAAATCCTATTAGCGATGAGAACGCTAGGCTTTTTAGACTGCTCACCTTGCTGGGCAGGAAGGGTGTGGTGGCGGACCGAGGTGATTTTTCTCCCTCTCGATGACCAAATGCTGAAAAAAAATGACTTATTAGCAAGGAAAACGCGAGGCTTTTAGTCTGCTCACCTTGTAGCGCGAAGATCAGGAGAAAAAACGATGCGTGAGTCGGGTAGTTCGAGTGCGAAGCAGTTTTATAGAGTCACAAAACTGGAGTACGCCCAGGGAGTCATATGCCGTGCAATCGCAGTAAACGGTGAAGTCGCAGTGTTTAACGCATATTTTCCTCTAAGCAATTACTGATAGGCTGCGCACGTTCGAATACGACGCTGTCATTAAGCAAGTCAAACGAGACAGTGGCTGAAAAAAAGCCAGAACCAGTGAAACCGCTTCAAGGTCACTCTTTCGAAATAGACCGCGCGCCTCTTCCATGACGCATGTCATGGAAGAGTTTCCCATTTATTGCGTTTACGACTTTGAAGCGATCCTGGAACCGACTCAGTCGACGGGCAATGTTTACGAGAATCACGTCCCCAGCTCTTTCTGTCTTCTCCTCATCCGCTCAAAAGACTCGTACATTGGTGAGGAATACCTTTATCGCGGACCCGACTGCGTAGAAAGATTCATTTTGATTCTCAACTTTCTAGTGAAGGAAATACCCCGATTGATTAGGGCGAGTGAAATGCCTGTTGAAATGACTCAAGAAAACGAGGCTTCCCACGCGGACTCTTCCCGCTGTGGTATTTGCTACGAAAGCTTTAGCAAGAAAATGAAAACTCGCGACCACGACCACATGACGGGAGCGTATAGGCGGGCGCTTTGCTCCCAGTGTAACCTAAACCATCGAATCAACAAACATACCGTTCCACTCATAGCGCATAACAATTCCTACGACCTCAGCTTCTTTCTAGGCAAGCTTAATTTGTTCGAGTCCAAGGATATTAGCGACCTCGGAAGCTTGTGCCAGAATTTTAAATTGTTAGAGATAGGCAACCTTCGCTTTATTGATAGCCTCGCCTTTCTTAATGCAAGCCTGGAGACGCTTGTGCAAAACCTCCACTCTAAGGGAACAGAGCATTTTTGTTGCCTTCGGCAGTCCTTTCCCGAGCACGTCGACCTCCTTGCCCGCAAAGGAGTGTTTTGTTATAATTTTATTACAAGCTTTGAGAGTTACGAGGGTCAAAGCCTCCCGCCACGAGAGGCCTTTTTTAACAAGTTGACTGGGAGCGGGGTGTGTGAAGAGGACTACGAACATGCACAGGTCGTTTTCTGTACCTTTGGTTTGAAGAACCTTGGAGAATACAGCGACCTTTACCTAAAAACGGACTGCCTCCTACTTGCCGATGTTTTCCAAAACTTTAGACGGTGGACGCTGGAGACGTACGAAATTGAGGCTCTACATTTCGTATCGTTACCGTCCCTAAGTTTGTCGTGTGCGCTGAAACAGTCGAAAGTAAGACTGCAGCTAATTGACGATCCTGACACATATCTCATGATAGAACGGGGTATTCGCGGAGGAATTACCCAATGCACAACCCGCCATGCTGTCGCAAATGTTCCGGGAACAGATACATTTAACCCGCAGATGGAACCGTCTCAGATTTTGGACTTGGACGTAAACGGTCTGTATGCGGCGACAATGAGAGAGTCCCTGCCAGTGTCGGACTTTGAGTGGATGACGAAAGACGAGATTGCCTGCCTGAAAATTGATGACGTTCCAGATGACGCTCCGACGGGATACATTCTGGAGGTAGACCTCAGATATCCTCACGACTTGCACGATACTCATTCTGACTTTCCCTTGGCCCCGGTGAAGCAAAGCGTTCCCTACGATTGGTTATCCGATTATCAAAAAAGTCTGATTGACAAGTTTGAAATGCCCAAAGAGGAATCCACTAAGAAGCTGTTGCTCACACTTCACGACAAAACGAAATACGTTTTGCACTACCGGATTTTGAAACTGTACACCCAGTTAGGACTAGAGGTCACCAACATTCACCGAGTCCTCAAATTCTCGCAGCGAGCGTTCTTGAAGGAGTTTATTGATTTTAACCACCAGCTGAGACAGCAAGCAACCAACTCCTTCCAGAAGAATCTTTCCAAGCTGTTCATGAACAGCATATATGGCAAAACGATCGAGAATGCACGTAAACATGGACACATTAAACTGTGCGTTAAAGAGGACGACATACTGAAAATGCTTCAAAAGCCGAACCTGACGCAGTTTCGAGCACTTAGCTCGCAGGTTGTAATTTTTCAGTTCGCTCCGAAAGTGATCAAACTCAAGCAACCACTCTACGCAGGGTTCTCGATTCTTGAGATATCAAAAAAAGTAATGTACGACTTCTTTTATAATCAACTTCGCCGTGCGATCCCCTCAGCGAGGGCTCTTTACTGCGACACGGATTCCTTCTTCCTACACCTTCACGGATCAGACGTCGACGAGAAACTGCTCCAACTCCGAGACGCATGCTTGGATACATCTGGATATCCAGAGAGTCACAAACTCTTTTCAACCGAAAACAAAATGAGGCTCGGTGTTTTAAAAAATGAATATCCCTCTACTCCCTTAGTGGCTTTTTGTTGCTTAAAACCAAAGCTATACAGCTTCAAAACAAGCAGAAACACGTGTTGCGTAAGAGCCAAGGGAGTGAAGAAATGCGAGTCTCGCAAGTTGACCTACGAGCTGTACAAGCATGTTCTAAAGACGAAAACTTTGCATAGAGTGACGCAGCACTTGATTGCTCGAAAACTTAACGAGAACAAAAGCATCTCGGTCGAAAAGATTGCTCTGAATCCGTTTGACAACAAGCGACACATTCGCAGCGACGGGATTACGACGTTTCCTTTTGGCCACAAGAGCGTTTTAGGAAGCGGGCGATCCTCATCCATGTCCTGACCTTGTAAACATTTTTCTGGATTGTATCGCGAACGTTGCTCTGTTATTCCACAACTTTTTTTTTGCTTTGGATGTGTCTTGATACTGCTTGTGTTGTACATTTTTGTGTAAAGTGTTTCCAGTGGTTTCTTCGTCGCGTAGAGTGAATTTAAACGCCGTATCTGTATTTATAAGTGTGCGTGTTTTTAGAGCGAATGATATTAATAAAAAATGAAACATCATATCTATCTCGTCTTTAGCGCGTATGGATGCGACCACGCTCCGGTTCATTTCCCACACTAACATTTTCGAGAGATGTCGCGAGATAATGGAGAAAGTTCACGCTAGCTAAGGAATTCAGGTGCGCGCCCTCTACAAACAGATTCGGCAACTCACACGCATAGCGCGCACGCGAAAATACGGACGAGCACACCTCAGGGAAAACGCGCAATTTTCAGAAAGAGATGGCGCAAGGTCAAACCCACACCGCAAGATGACGCTCATGTCCTAACAACAAAGACGCTTAGCAAAAAAGACGCGCGTCATCTATAAACCGAGGTGTCAACTGCCCAGCGATTCAAATATCACGTGACGTTGGTCACATGACCACTGGGAAAACATGCGACAATGCATTTCTCGTCACTAATCTCACGGCGACATATCTGTGGCGTCATCATGACAGTGCATTTTCCCTCCTGGCAGATGACTCAACAATCCTGAACTCTTCCGTCATCACATTTCCAGGTAGCGTCCTCCGGCGAATGACTCAGCAGTTCTGTGCAAAATCACGTGATAGGAAGACGAGCACGTTAGCGCCCAGCGAATGCATTACGTCCCACGACCATCGTCACGTGACCTGCGGCAATGACAATCCC